>VYZX01014195.1:50804-75239 GCA_013401335.1 Brachypteracias leptosomus | reverse complement strand
CCCCAGCATCCCATCCCCTATACAGCCCCCAGCATCTCATCCCCTATACATCCCCCAGCATCTCATCCCTGATGCATCCCCAGCATCCCACCCTGATACATCCCCCAGTATCCCATCCCTGATACATCCTTGAGTGGACCCATGAGAGGGCAGGGATTGGGGGAAACCCCATTTCTTGATGCAGTGGCTGGGCTGTAGTGTTTCCTTCTCACCTATAGCATGAAAAAATGAGGTGGGATGTGTGAGCCCAGCTCAGGTAAATGATGAGGTGGAGTCAGAAGCAGGGAGGCAAAGCCAGAGGGAGAACCCTTGGGTTTGGGATTGCCTGGGAGCTCCGCACCAGCTCGACCCTACAGAATCACTGTGGTGCTAAAACTGGCTCCCCACAGACCCCTGCCCTGTCCTGTGACCTCAGGGTGGGAGAGCAGCTGGATCTCCCCCCACATTGCTGGTATTGGGTGTGCAGAGAGCTGGGGGATGCTCAGAGATCCACGGCCCTATTTCCAGAGCTGCTGCAGCCACCACTGATGGGGTTTTATGGACGCACTCGAGGTTCTCAGCCATGCTGGAGATGGTTGAGGTGGTCGCCCACCAGCCACAGCTCCCCACCAGTGCCCACCCTCCCACAGAGCATGGCCAGTGGGTGTCATCTGTGGGGAGATTGAGATGAGAGGTTAGGAAGAAGTTGTTGCCCAGCAGGGTGGGGAGACACTGGCCCAGGTTGGCCAGAGAGGTGCTGGAAGCCCCATCCCTGGAGATATTCAAGACCAAGTTGTATGAGGCTCTGAGCAACTGCTGTAGTGGGAGGTGTCCCTGCCCATGGCAGGGGGCTTGGAACTGGATGATCTTTAGGGTCCCTTCCACCCCTGATGATTCTATGGTTCTATGATCTCCTCAGCATCCCCTCCTGCCAGGTGGGCCAGCTCGTTCTGGGGAGGGTGAGGGTGTCTCCCCTGAGCTGTCAGCCCCGGCCAGCGCTTACTAATCAGGTTGGCCATTAAGGTGGGTCAGTGATGGATGGGCTGCGTTCCCCTGGCCCGGCCCGGCGTGTGCTGAGACCCTCCCTGACCAGCAGCTGCTGTGCTGGCTGCCTTGTTAAGGGTGTCTCTCGGTGACATCAGCCATACATCAACCTGCCCGATGCCTTTGATTCTTTGGGCAGCTCTTGGCGTGATGGATGGGTGGGATTGATCGGGCTTTTCTCCCCGTCCGCTCCTCGCCCCGGCTCTCCCGACTCTCTCTGCTCTTCAACCACAAATCCTTTAAAGGTTAGCACCTTCCAGGCTGTCCTGCTCCAGCAGCTCCGGCAGCTAAAGCGAGGTGCTGAGCAAGCTATCCCCCCTGATATCATTTCTAGGAGGGGAAGAGGCTGAGGAGAGCTGGGAGGGAGCCCCGAGCTGGCCCTGGGGAGAGGTGGCAGCAGGGGGACAGCTCTGCCCTGACATTGCCACCTCCATGGTCCACGTTGCATCAAAAAAGGGGCAAGAAACAAGCGTGTCTTGACTAAACCAGGTGGTTGGTGCAGCTCTGGGAGGCTCAAGCACAAGATGCTTTCTGGGAACCTTTCCCCTCCTTCCTGCTCAGCAGTAATTATCCCTCACAGCTCTGGGTAATTGCTGGATGTCTGCTCATGGCTTGTGTGGGTGCTGTGGTGGTGGGTGGGTGGTTACTGGTCTGTATCTCCCCGTGACATCCTCCTCATGGTCCTGGTGGGGAGCTGGTCACCAGCATCCCCCAGCAACCCTCCTTCCCAGGGACTCACCAGGGTTTGCTTCCTAATGCCCTTCACGAGGTTGCCAGGACCCTTGTGACCCCATCTGTGGTGTAAATAGAGCTGGGCACAGGTTGCCCAGGGGGGTTGTGGATGCTCCATCCCTGGAGGTGCTCAAGAACGGGTTGGATGGGGCTTGGAGCAACCTGGTCTATGGGAGGTGTCCCTGCCATGGCAGGGGGGTTGGAACTAGATGATCTTTAAGATCCCTTCCCACACAAACCCTTCTATGATCCCTCTGATGGAGAGTCCCACAGCAGGTTCTGGACCATCCTCTAAAGCAGAACTGTCTGCATTGGAGGAGTCAGAGATGCTGATGGACATTTTGGACCCCATTCTAGGAGCTTTTGGCCTTGGTTTTGGTTTAACCTTGTTATACATCCACGGGCTTTGTTCCAGCTGTGTCCTCCAGGGCCATCCTCTAGCAGGCAGCTTCCAGTGACTGTTTTGCCCCTTCACTGAGTGTTTCCCTGGTGTGAGTGCCCTGGTGAACTCTCTTTCCCTGCCTCAGTGGCCAAACCCTGATAAAAACGCTGCTGGTGCTGCCCGAACGCATCACGCAGCCTCCAGCAACCAAGGCTGGAGGATCCATATCCCTCCATCCTGGACCTCCAGTAGACAGTGTTGCTGCTGGGGTCACGTCCCTGCTGGTTTTACAGTCCCATGGCCAATCTTGAATGTTTTATAAGCTGCAGGACCCCTTTGCTGTGAGCACCTTGACCTCGAGCTCTGTCCAGGAGGTGCTGGGCACCACCAGGGTGCTTGGAGATGCTGTGGAGCAGAGCTTGGGGGCTTCATCTCCCCATCCCCACAGCCCCGGGGGTGCATGGAGGAGGTTGGATGTTTGCCTGCTCCACTTGCTCAATGCTGGGAACCAGCAGCCTGGGTGTGCTGGGGCCTGAGCAGCAGCCAGGACGGGCTCTTTGCTTTGAACTCTTATCTGTGGCGTCTCCAGATCTTCTCTGGAGCCCCCTGCCAGCCCTGATAACCTTTCTCTTGTTCATTAAGGCCCCACTTAGTGCTCTGCAGGACTGGAGCGAGACAGTCTGGAGGAGAGCAGCAGCTCAGGGCTTTTAGCCCTGGTAATGCAAAACTTCATCAATAATCTCCCAAAGGCAAACCCAGAACTTAAACACAACCTCAGCGCTCCACAAACTGCCCCCAAACAGAGAGAAACCTGCAGGGTTAGGACAGAGCGTCTCCTTTGGAGCTGCTCTGCTTGGGGAGGGGGAGTTTGGGGGAGGATTAACTCTTTGGGGCAAGGACCATGTGCTGGGGAGGATGGATGGGGATGGTCTTTCCTCACTGCTGATTTTCTGGGGGTGCTGGTGGCCCCAAAATCCAGTGGAGACCTGCCTGGGGTGGCAGCTGGGGCAGGTTGTGGGGATGCAGCAGGGTGTTGGTGGAGCAAGAGTCAAATTATTTGGTCCAGCAGTGGGACATTGATCTTCCTCACCTGGCTTGAGTTGTGCTTGGACCCAGGCTCCCTCTACCCTCCCTGGGGGGAGCCAGGACCTACATATCCCCCTCTTGAGTGAAGAGAAGGCTCTGAGGAGACCTTATTGTGACCTTCCAGGATCTGAAGGGGGCTACAAGAAAGCTGGGGAGGGACTTTTGAGGCTGTCGGGTCGTGGTAGGACTGGGGGGAATGGGTCAAAAGTAGAGGGGGGGAGATTGAGATGAGAGGTTAGGAAGAAGTTGTTGCCCAGGAGGGCGGGGAGACACTGGCCCAGGTTGGCCAGAGAGGTGCTGGAAGCCCCATCCCTGGACATTTGGAAGGCCCGGCTGGCTGGGGCTGTGAGCAACTGATGGAGTGGGAGGTGTCTCTGCCATGGCAGGGGGGCTGGAACTGGATGAGCTTTGAGGTCCCTTCCAACCCTGACAATTCTATGACTTGCTGCGATTCTCAGCCCAAAGGGAGCTGAGCCAGAGGCAGAGGGGAGGGAAACACCCCTTAAAAATTGTCGAGGTAATGGAAACAACCTTAAACTATCATATTTCAGGCATAACGCCATAATAAAAGTAACAGGATAATGATTTTTTTCAGCCCAGATATTAGAGGCCCAGATATTGATTGGTTGTTTCCCTTGTCGTTCTCGCCTCTGATGGAACTGCATTTTTTGACAGAGAGTGCAATAAAATGTACAGTTTCCAATTTGAGAGCCCTATAAATGTCATCTCTACATGCACGGTTACAAATTCTTCATGATGTTCCTCTCCCCCCCCCCTTCCCTCAACCCCGAGAGGGTCCTCAGGGGATGGAGAACACACACCAGCTCCACTCCTGCAGGAGAAAGTTGGTGGTGGAGCCGTCCCGTGATGGGCTGGAAAGATGGAAAGATGCTTTGGCCCCATGGGAGAGCTCTTGGGGTTAGAAGGACTGAGGTTATGGAGTTAATATATCTTGGAGTTTTCAGATTTATAGATTGTAGGACAAATCAAGCTGCCCCTGGCTCCTGCTTGCTGGGAGTTGAGCTGTCAGGAGCTTCCAAGTGGGGAGAGTTTGGTTGTTGATGTTTTTCCGACCAGAACTTGGCACCTTTTGGGCAAAAGGCTGGAGAAGAGCTGAAAATTGTCAAGGGGGAAATGCAGGGAGGTGGCATCTGAGGTGACATGGATCCCATGGTGGTGGGTGAAGTTCTCTGAGACCTTTTTTTGCTCCGTGCTCATATTTTAGGGGGTTCAGGTTGTTTAGTGCCTCCATTGTCTGCCCTGTTTGAGTTTCCTCCTTGGTTAGAAAGGGGTTTTCAAAGGAGGTTTAGAAAGTGAGTGCTCACACTCAGAGATAAGGTACCTCCTGTGGAGATAAAGCCCTTTGCATCTTACCTGGGGTGGGTTCCAAGAGGATACAGCCCAAATCCTCTTGCATTTTAGGGTCAGCAGAAATGCTGGTGCTAAAGGCTCCATGTGCCCTGGAAAAGGAGAGAGGAGGGACAGGAGGGGTGTGGAGCAACCAGAGGCAGGTTGTGATGGGGATGGACTGACCAGCATCACTACACCCCCCATGAAAGCTGCTATTTGCCTCTTTTCGTTTTATTCTTAAATCCCTGAGCAAATTCAGGGCTGGAAAAGGGGGTCGGTTGAGTGAAGTCACCGAAAGGAGGGGAAGGACAGAGCTGCTGCTGAACACTCTGCTCCCCCCCTGCAAAAATAACAATAATCACTTTGATATCAATCTCTTGGCCAAGCAGAGGCTCCAAACCCTCCCATCTCCACCCCCCAGGTGCAGGGGGGGTACCCCGGTTTGGGTAATGAGGGCAGTCACCTTCCATGAGCTCCACTCACGCCGTGACCTTCCCCGAGGTTTAATGCAACCTTTTTATTTCTTTCCAATAACTCTCCAATCAGTCAGCACTCTGCCAGCCTCCCTCTAACCTCACAGCACAGGCTCATAACAGGGTTTGGGCCTTTTATTGCTCTCCAAGGTAGCCAGAGCCATTAAGCTGCAGAGTTTTGATTTGATGAGAGACGTTCCAAGGGTCTCAGTGTCTCTCCCTCACCTTTGCCTAAACATTTCAGCCCTATCTCTATGAGGGCAATTGGGATTGCAGAGCCCAGCCCAGCTCCCCCCCCCGTGCCAGGCAGGAATTTTAATGTTTAATATTAAAAAGGTGCAGAACTAGCAGGGAAATTTGCCTCTTTCTCCCCATTTTCATCGGGCAGCTCACGTGGTTCATGGCAAATCCCAAATGGGGATCGGGATGCTGGAGGTTGGGTAAGGTCCGAATGTCACCCCTGGGTCCTGAGCCCTGGAGCCAGCCTTGGATTTGTAGCCCAGGCCACATCTGATTAACCACATTTGGTGCTTTTTATAATAAACTCCTGATCTATAAAGTCCTGGATTTATCACTTAGAGGGTATCTGAGATGTAATAAGCAGCAGCTTCTTTTTTGGCCCTGGCATTCTTTATACAGCCCTGTCACTTTCTTATATTTCCAGGGGTGGGATGGAGGCAGCAGGATCAATACTTTATTTTATCTCCTTTTACCAATAATTTTTTTAATCATAGTGTGTTTCCCTCCTCCCCCACCTTTGGATAAATAATTACAGCCCAGCACTGCCACGTTCAGCACTTTTTGAGAGAAGTCTGTGGAGGAAAAGAGATGAAGTCAGGAGAGGGGAAGGGCAGGAACGTTCTGGGCTTCCCACTGCCCTTGGCATCCCCATCATGAGCCAAAATGGGGGTGTCAAGGGACAGATACCCCAAAGTGCTGTTACCAACCTGCTGGGGTTACCAGAGCCCTGGTGGGACGGGGCTGGGCTGAGGATGGCTTGAGGGGACTTGGCACCAGGGCAAGGCTTGGAGAGGTTGGTGAAGTTCTTTACTAGGAGGGTGGTGGGACACTGGAACCGGTTGCCCAGAGATGTGGTGGAGGCCCCATCCCTGGAGATGTTCAAGGTCAGGCTTGACGGGGCTCTGAGCAACCTGCCCTGGGTAGAAATGGACTAGATGACCTTTAGAGGTCCCTTCCAACCCAGTTCTATGATTCTATGTCCCTGCTGACTGCAGGGGGATTGAACTAGGTGACCTTGGAAGGTCCCTTCCAACCCAACCCATTCTATGACTCTATGACCCTATGACTTGGCCAGTCTAACCTGTAGGACACCAAACTGGGAGCTGGGAGAGCCCAGTTTTCCCCCCAGCTCTTGTTTTAGTAGCTCTTTGGCTCTACCCAATGTATTTTCTCACCATTTCCCTCCTCCCCAGGCTTTTTAGGATAAGAAGCTCCAGGGTTGGGATCAAGGTCTGGGAAAACTCTTTTTCTGGGTGATATAACAGCCCCTCCCCATCTTCCAGCCTGCTCTGAGCTCCTGAGCATCACTCACAGCCAGGGGGTCACTGGGGGTGCCTGGTTGGGGGGGGGGGGGNGTGGGGGGGGGGTGTCAACACAACCCCTCTTTGGGGAGGACAAACTGTGCAGAGAGGAGGGGTCCCACCTTGTCTCCAGCAGGACCCAGCCCTGCTGCTGTCGGGCTGGACCACGATGCTCTGGCTCCAATCCTGGGCTTCTGCTGCTTCCTTGTGGCGAAGCTCCGGAACGACACGATCCTCTCCCACCTCAGAGAAGGGGTTGGGTTGGAAGGGACCTCAAAGATCACCTCGTTCCAACCCCCCTGGACACCTCCCACTAGACCAGGTTGCTCCAAGCCCCATCCAACCTGACCTTGAACACCTCCAGGGATGGAGCATCCCACAACCCCCCTGGACAACCTCCCTCAGCCCCTTCCTTCCCCAGCCCCCCCGAAAACCCCCTTAACCCCCTCTCCATCCTCCTCCAGCATCCCCTGGGTACCAGATTGGGGTGTGGGCCGGGGTCCATCCTCCTCCAGCATCCCTTGGGTACCAGATGAGGGTGTGTGGGGGTGTGGGCTGCACCCCCTCACCCCGTTACCTCCAGGTTGGGCTCCTCCAACCCCAGGGAAAAGTGCTTCACCCTGGTCCATCCCCAGAGTGACCTTTGCCAGGGCTTTTATAAGTCAAAGTGGGATTTGTGTCTGGGAGCCCTTCCTGAGACCGTAAATATGCCAGAGGAGCTGATGGGAGCCCTTGATTTCAGCTCTATGTGTTTTTAAAGACCTGAAATGTAACCCCAGTGTCAAGACGGGGAATTCACAGGATATTTATGGTGTCACAGCTTTTTTTTCCCCTCCTTTCCTTTCCTTTCCTCCCTAATTTTAGCATCCTCGCTGCTCGGGGTTAAACTTGGGCTTCCCCCTCTGACACCTTCTCCACTGCCCTGGGTTGCCCTTCCCTTTCCCTGCAGAATGGGGGACAAGGAGGAAGGATGGTTGGGCAGGAGAAGCTTCATTGGGGTCCAGGATCTGACTCCAGGGTCCTGCCCGGAGCTGAGAGGAGAGGAAGGATTTTTTTCACATGTCTCTCCAATGCTAATCCTGTTTATACATCACTGGGTGATGCTTCACCCCCTCCATGTGACACCTTTGATTCATGTCCACCTCCAACCCTCACATCCATTCCTCTGCTTGTGTCTGGAGGAAGAAGAGGATGGGACCAGTGAGGGCTGCAGCCAGCTGGGTCTGCATCTCTTGGGTGGATGGTTGTGCTGGGCAGAAGGTGCTGGTGGCTCCAGGATGGGTCTCCCCATGCTCCTTATCAGGTTGCCCAGGGCAGTCATGGATGCTCCATCCCCGGGGGTGTTCAAGACCAGGTTGGATGGGGCTTGGAGCAACCTGCTCTAGTGGGAGGTGTCCAGGGGGGTTGGAACGAGGTGATCTTTGAGGTCCCTTCCAACCCAACCCATTCTACTATTCCATGATTCTATAATTCTATAATTCCATCATTCTATAATTCTATGATCCCATGACTCTATAATTCCATTATTCCATGATTCCACAACTCTATGATTCCATAATTCTATAACTCCATGATTCTATGATCCCATGATTCTATGGTTCCATGTTTCTATAATTCCATTATTCCATGATTCCACAACTCTATGATTCCATGTTTCTATGATTCTATGGTTCCATGATTCCATGATCCCATGATTCTATGATTCCACAACTCTATGATCCCATGATTCTATGATCCCATGACTCTATGGTTCCATGTTTCTATGGTCCCAT
Organism: Brachypteracias leptosomus; assembly: GCA_013401335.1. Lineage (NCBI taxonomy): Eukaryota > Metazoa > Chordata > Aves > Coraciiformes > Brachypteraciidae > Brachypteracias > Brachypteracias leptosomus. Next base: position 66,880 of record VYZX01014195.1, on the reverse strand, counting down.
GTTTCTATGGTCCCATGATTCAATGATCCCATGTTTCTATGGTTCCATGTTTCCATGATTCTTTCCCCTGGGGAGCTGAGGGAGGGATGGGGAGCGGGTGACCCCCCATCACCCTCCTCCTCTCTCTCGCTTGGGCAGGGTGAAAGCTGAAAGTTGAAGAGTACAAACCCATCAACCCCTGGCTCTCAGCTTGTGATGGGAAATGAAAATATTTGGATAAGGCGCGATACGGAGCTGCTGCTATTTACAAACCTTGATCCCGGGGCCCGCACATCAAAAGGGCTCCTTTTTTTTTTATAAAGCTCTCCCGGCTCCGTTTTCAGGCTGTCAAGGGCATTATTTGATGTTCCTCTCTTGTTTGTTTACGTTAATTAAGATGGGCAAATCCATCACCAGGACTTTCTCCGGGGCACACGCCTGGTGCAGGTGTTGGGCGGGTTCCCTGGGCCCATGATAAAACACACATTTGTCCTGCAGGTCGTGTGGACAGACTGACACTAGCCCGATAAAAGCCCACCCGACACCCCCCCCCAGGCACTGCCCCACGGTGACAAATGATTTTCTTATCTGGAGACAAGGAAAAGCAGTGGCCAAGTTTCATCTCCGCTTCCCGCCCGGATGCTGGGGGTGAGGGGGTGATGCCTCCACGGGCTGGGGGGGTGGAGATGGAAGGAGAGCACGTAACCAGCTCAGGACCCTCCTTCTGCTCCCCAGCTCTGCGCCCATCACTGGTGGGAAAGGCAAGAAAGGCTGAATTTCCTCCCTGGTTTGCCCCGTTGCTCCTGGTTTGTACCAGAAATGGTGTGGCCAGGGCAGGGGTTGTCCCTTTGTGCCCAGCACTGGGGAGGTCACCCCTTGAATCCTGGGGGTTTTGGGCCCCTCAGCCCCAGAAGGACTTTGAGGGGCTGGAGCGTGGCCAGAGAAGGGCAACGGAGCTGGGGAAGGGTCTAGAGCAGGAGTGTGGTGAGGAGCAGCTGAGGGAGCTGGGGGGGTTGAGCCTGGAGCAAAGGAGGCTCAGGGGAGACCTTCTGGCTCTGCACAACTCCCTGAGAGGAGCTTGGAGCCAGGTGGGGTGAGATCTCTTGTCCCCAAGTGATGGGACAAGAGGAAAGGGGCTCAAGTTGGCCCAGGGGAGGTTGAGGTTGGAGCTGAGGAACAATTTGTTGCTGTTTGGGGTTGTTGTGGCTGGGCCAGGCTGGGCAGGGCAGTGGTGGAGTCCCCATCCCTGGAGGGGCTTCAGAGCCATGGAGATGTGGTGCTGAGGGCTCCTGCATCCCCAATCCCTGACGCGGTGATTCCCAGTTCCCATAGGAGCAAACCCAGTGCCCTTCCCACACCATCCATTTCCAGGGTGATTTAGTGCTCCCTAAAAACTTGTCCCATTTCCCAAGTGTCTCCCTTTAACACACATCCTGATTTTTTCTGGGTTAAACACACCAGTTTTACTGGAAACTTGAACTTGAATTTTAGGGGGGGGGACCTGGGAGCCCTGAGCAAAGGGGAAGCAGCTTGCTCTTTTTAACTGGGTTTTTTTAATTCTTTGGAAGGAGGTAACTGGCACTTCATTTATCTGTGGGTTTGTTATGACTCTGGGCTAACAGATACCACACTTAGCAAACTCTCACTCTCCCCTAATGGAAGATGCTTTCATCTAATTGCCCCGTATCACCCAACACCGGAGCCTCCCGCATCCTCCTCCCACGGCAGCCGGTTCTTCCTCCTCCAGAGCTCACAGGGATGATTCCCAGTTTCCCAATCCCTCCATGGCTCCGTGCCCGGCCAAACTGGGACAGCAGGAGCCTGGGAGGACTCACAGACACCAGATTTACTCGTGTCAGCATCACCTCAGGGTGCCAGACCCCGGATGGAGATGGGGAGCTGGACATGCCAAGGGAGGAGGAGGTTCAACCACAGCGGTGGGGAGGTGGAAGTTGCTGGAATAACGGTGCTGGGCTGGGAAAAATGAGGTGGGAAATCCCAAATTAGGCTGTAGGGAGTCCCAGCTCTTCGTTGGTCCAACACTCGTGGCTGGAGGAGGGTGGAAGAAGGTGGAGCTTTGGATTTGCTCCCCATTGAGGGGTCTGGGGGTCTCCAGTTGGGTCCAGCGTGAGCGATGCTGTGGTTGTGGGATGCTCCCCCCTGGGCATCCAGCCCTGGGTTTGTCATGAGGCTATCGAGGAGTTAATGGGTGTATTTGAAAAACCCAAAGATGTTTTGCTTTCCAAACGAAGCTTTAAAAGAATGAAGAGACTCAAAAAAACACAAAACCCTGAAACTTGTTGCTTGCCAAAGTCTCCAGCCAGGCTCTGGAGCATCCCCAGGGGTTTTGAAAGGTCCTAAACCAGACTTAACAATATAGAGGCTCAGGGAGGGTGTTTTCCTTTCATTTTATGTAGTTCCCATTCTCCTGCAGAGCCAAACCCTCTGGTTTTGCTGAGTATTTAGGATAGGAGACAGTATTTGGGGGGATGAGCTCTGCCGACTGGAAGGCTGTGATAACTGGGGATGTTCAACCCCATCCCATCCCTACTGGGGCTATTTCCTTTGTTAAATAAATCACCTTTTAATGTAATAGGATTTACAAATTTTTTTCTCCCCCTTCATATATCCATCAAGTTAAAAGTAAATTTATTTGAGCAATAAAAACCCCAACCATGGCTTTGGTATATTTTGATTTGGATTCAATCTCAGTGTTTTAACATCAGCTGTGACTAAAAGTTAATAATCACTTCCCCAAAACTGCATCTCCCACCATTTTGCAGCATCACACAAAACTTAAGTACCCAGAGAAATGTTTGTTAAGCTACATAACGACCCAAATATTTTTGCATGGAAATAGTGTGTTCTGCTAAGGGAAATGGTAAATTTCCCATCAAAGGGAATTTTATCAACATGGTTTAATGGTTACCAGCGAATAAAAAGTAGAATTGCAGAAGAAGCTGGAAATGGGGGATTTTCATCAAGCCATGATTGAAATTGGGGTGAAAATTGGTGATTTCAGTCACTTGGAGTTAAATCCACCCGCCCAAGGGCTGCGGGTCCTGCCCCTCTGCTGGGACCAGAGCCACCCGTAAAGCTGCTCTCATCACTTGGGCTCCTGAGGCTCTGAGAGGGAACATTTGTCCCAGAGCAGCTCGGAGCAGGATCCTCTAATGAGCTCCAGACGCTCCCAGTGGGAGGGAAGAATCATAGAATCATGGAATTATAGAGGGTTTGAGGCTGGAAGGGACCTCCAGAGGTCACCTGGTCCAACCTCCCTACACCAGCAGGGACATCTCTACCTAGGGCAGGCTGCTCAGAGCCCCAGCAAGCCTGACCTGGAATGTCTCCAGGGATGGAGCCTCCCCCCCCTCTCTGGGCAGCCCCTTCCACTCATCTATCACCCTCAGATTAAAGAACTTTTTTCTACTATCCAATTTAAATCCATCCTTTCCCAGCTTAAAACCATCACTCCTGGTCCTGTCATTACAAACCCTTTTGAACAGACCTTCCCCTGCCTTCCTGTAGGACCCTTCAGGTCCTGGAAGGTCACTAGAAGGTCCCCAAGAGCTTGTTCTCAGGGAGGGGTTCCTCAGTCCTGGAGGTCCCAGCACCAGGTCCTGGGATGCTGTGGAGGGGACGTGGTTGCATCAGGCTCCAGCTCCACCAACCTCGTGTCCTGCATCAGGCTCCTGCGTGTTTAATTGGGGCTGTGGACAGAAAGGAGGCTAAAAAACCAGAGTCAGGCCCTTAGGAGTGGGGAGAAGCACATGGTACAAGCCCTCTGGGTTGTCTTGGCCAAGTCAAGCTTGTGCAGAAGTAATTTAGAGGTTAAGTGTGGTCTGAAATTAATTTACTGGCTCTGGAGATCATCTCTCCCACCTGGTGCTGGCTCCCAAAGTCGTCCCCATCCCCATCTCCTCTTGGTTGCCCTCCCACCACTCAAATCACCCAGTCCCTCCTTGCATGGGGGGGTCCTGACCTGCTCAAACCAGGGGGTGATACCTCAGAAAAGGCAGCAGGTTTGGGGGGGGAAAAAAACAATTTTAGGGGCAAAATACCCCAAACCTGCTGCTTTCTGCAGATCCCCTGATGGAAAGGGGCTGGAGCAGCACAGCCCCATGTCCCCAGGGGCTGGAGGGACCCCAGGGTGGAGGAACCATCAAATATTGTCTGGTGTTTCCATGAGGCTTTGCTGGTGGGTTTGTTTTCCTTTTTTTTTTCCTAAACAATTTATCTGTCTGCAGATTGGCAGCTGCTGGGGCTCATTCATTCTGCAGAAAGGCATCTTTAAATGGGGAGAGAATAATTTATACTGACATAAAGCACCTTTATTTGGGTATAACTATCTGCATTAAGGAGGCTGGATTGCTCTCCCCGTATCAGGATGGGGTAGTTGAAGCTCGATTACTCGTGTAGAAGCTGTTCCTGGCTCTGCTCCTGATTTATGTGCCCAGCAGAGCCAGGCTGGGTGTGTCTAGATTCATGTTGTGTGTTGATATCAGAGAAATCAACGTTTCTTTGGTAATCCAAGGTATGGGATGTAAATCAAGAGGGCTCCAGGGAAGGCTGGGGCATTTTATCAGTGTAAAACGAGAGGAGAAGTGAGCCCAGGGGGGGGATTTGCCAGGGAACTGGAGCTTTTATCATTTTACGACCTGTTGATTTTACTTTTCGAACAATTACTCACAAGTAGGAAGCCAGGAAAAAAATAGAGCCGAGCCCTTAGATGAAAGGGAAGTGGGAGAACCAGGCTGGGCTTGGAATGGGAGAGCCTCAGAAACACGGGAAGGGTGGTTCCCTCCCCCCCGCTGCCTCCAGCCCTGGCAGGGACCTTCCAGGGCAGGAGTCACACGGAGGAGACAGAGATTTCCAGCTTCAAACCCTGCCAGGGAGCTCGGGGTGGCCTTTGGCTTAGTTGGACGCACTCACAGCATCCCAGCGTGGTGGGGTTGGAGGGACCTCTGGAGATGCTCTGGTGCAACCCCCCTGCTCCAGCAGCTCCCCCAGGATGGTGTCCAGGCCTCTTTGGAAGCTCTCCAGACAAGGAGACTCCACAACCTCTCTGGGCAGCCTGGGCCAGGCTCCAACACCCTCACACCAAAGAACCTTCTCCTCCTGCTCAGATGGATGTTCCTCTCCTGCTCCCATGCCCAGATCAATGCCCTGCTGCTGGGGCTGCAGAGCATTGTGGTGGAGGTGGGAACATCTCAAACCCTTCCTTTAATTATGGCCTTTTACTGGGCTCTCCTGCCCATCCCAGCTCCTTAGAAGCTTGCTGAGAAGGTTCCAAGGGTTGGGTGTGAGGCTGCTCATCCTGCAAGCAGCAGGGTGGGAACCTCTTGCTTTAGCAGGGACTTTGCAGCATCCTTTGGTCCTGCTGCGTGGACATCCCAGGGGTCTGGGGGCTGCTGTCCTGGAGGTCCAAAGCCACAACTCTCCCCTCTGGGCAAGTTCCTCCCCCCCCAGCCCCTATTTCCCTGCCAGGTTGAACATGGGTGGTGGTGCCACGTTGCTGTAGAGGAGATGCCCAGAGTGTGAGTGGGGAGAAACCAGTTGCAGGGCTCGAGGGTGGGTGTCTGTAGGGTCAGCCCTGTGTGTGCAGAGCATCGTGGTGGAGGTGGGAACATCTCAAACCCAGGAAGGACGAGCACAGCAAGGCTGGGCTGTGGATCTGATCGTGCTCCTCCTGCTCCCATCCCAGGTGGATGCTGGTCACCAACATCCCTCTTCCCCCCCCCTGTTCCTGATCATTTTATACCCAAATCAGGGTCTGGAGGGAAAGTTGTTCTTCATGTGAAACAGCTCTGCAGTTACAGGAGAGAAACCAAGTACCAACAGAAGCCCTCAGGGAAATCATTTAATATTTCCAGCCTTCTCACGTGGGCTCTTGGCACTCGGGGCTGCAGAGGGGAAAAACCTGATTGATGCCGCCGGTCGTTAGAGGATGTGGAGGTGAGGTCAGGCACGGGCATCCCTCATCTCAGACATCCCCTGGGCAAGGTGGAATCAAAGCATTTCAAATGGTAGAGGTCACCAGAGTGACACCATAAGAGGGAAAAGAGCAGAGCCTCCTGCCTCCTCCAGGAGGGCTGACACCCATATGTCTTCATATTGCCATTGTTTCCCCCTGACAAATGACCTCTCGTTTGTTTTAGGGTTGGTTTTTTTTTTCCCCCAACCCTCCTCTCCCCTTAAATCCTCTTGATTTTCCGCCGTGATCTATAGGGATCATTTGTGTCAAGGCTGACGATGATGTGGTGCAGAATTTTTATGGGAATAAAAGGGGCTGAGCTGCTCTGGGCAACAGGTGTCTGGGCTGCTCTCAGCAGCAAACCCATGGATGCCCTTTGGGGTTCTCCTGCACTGGTTTGTGGCTGTGGAGAAGGGCTTGGGTTGAGCAGCTCTTGGGTGTCACCATGCTGGGGGGCAGAGCGTGGTGGGGAGGTGATGGAGAGTCATAGAATGTTTTAGGCTGGAAAGGACCTCCAGAGGTCACCTGGTCCAACCTCCCTACACCAGCAGGGACATCTCTACCTAGGGCAGGCTGCTCAGAGCCCCAGCAAGCCTGACCTTGAATGACAGCACAAGAAGGATGGGGACATATTGGAGCGTGTCCAGAGGAGGCCACAAAGATGCTCAGGGGAATGGAGCATCTCTGGTATGGAGACAGGCTGAGAGAGTTGGGGCTGTTCAGCCTGGAGCAGAGAAGGCTCCAGGGGGACCTTAGAGTGACCTTCCAGGACCTGAAGGGGCTACAGGAAGGCAGGGGAAGGTCTGTTCAAAAGGGTTTGTGATGACAAGACCAGGAGTGATGGTTTTAAGCTGGGAAAGGATGGATTTAAATTGGATAGTAGAAAAAAGTTCTTTAATCTGAGGGTGATAGATGAGTGGAAGGGGCTGCCCAGAGAGGGGGTGGAGGCCCCATCCCTGGAGTCCTTCAAGGTCAGGCTGGATGGGGCTCTGAGCAGCCTGCCCTAGGTAGAGATGTCCCTGCTGGTGTAGGGAGGTTGGCCCAGATGAGCTCTGGAGGTCCCTTCCAGCCTCAAACCCTCTATGATTCTATCAGGCCTAGCTTTCCAAGGTGGTGGAGAACATCACCGAGGAGCAAACCCTTGGCCCAGGACACCCTGAGGTGAGCGGGTGGCTGGTGGACCCCCCCAAGGTGTTCTTCCTTATCCATCCTCCTCCTCGAGTAAGAGCCACCAGGGCCGGGGCGAGGGTCGGCGTTTGTTGGAGCATCTTTAAACAAACTCCTGGAGCCACACACACGTCTGCTGAACTTCCCTTTCCCATCCATCTGCACCGAGCCACCCGTGGAAAGAAATGGATGAGGCCTTCAGAGCTTCAGCAGGGGCTGGAAAATGAGGCAGTCCAGCTAACAATAAATGGTGACCAGTCGGGGCACACATGAGCGGTCTGGTGAGGAGGAGAAGCAAGTTGGGGCTGTGATGAAGCCCCCGCGCGTGGACAGGAAAGGACGGGTGGTTTATAACTGTTGATTGGGAGTTAATGGTAATAAATTCCTCACTTGTGAGGCATTAACTTTAATGTTTTCATTACGGGATGATTTAGGTCCCCCCTTTCCCTCGCTGTAAATCACGTTGTCCCGGTAGCGCGGCAGGTCGAACGTCTGACACGATGTTGTGTTTGGGGGAGAGAAATAACAGGGGAATGACTTGCACTGATTGGAGATTTATATTTCTGTCCTACACCAGCCTTTCAGTCATGGTTTTTTGAGGCTTTAAAAGCTGGCCTCCTGGGGGAGGCCGAGGATGGGGGGACAGAGAGAGGGACCCGTGGGATGCGGGAGATGCTGGATGCCAAGGGTTGGTTTCCATGGCAACCCCCCAAATCCACTTGGTGCTGCAGGGGGGTTTGTTCCCCTCCCTCTTTGCTGAGTGTGAGCCCTTGGCTAATGAGCTGTGCAAGGAGATATTGAGATTTAGTGTTTTTTATTTTGCAATTATGGACTTGGTGATTTGGGAGGAAACTTTTGGGCCAAAGGCTCCGGCTCCTCTTTGAGTTTTCTTTTCTTTTTGGGTTTTTTTTTTTTTTTAACTTTGGCAAAGTTGGTTTAACTTCCAACTTGCTGTTGAATTTTCCAGATGGACTGAAAATAAGCCACCAATAAGTCAGAGGCTTTTTTTTCCACCCTCTTGGGCTCAATCCCAGCCCAATCTACAGCCAACGCTTTGCCATCAAATGTCTCATCTCTTGCTTGCTTATCAATCATAAAACCACCATTTTCTGGAAAAACACCAATGAATCCAACACTAACTCAGTGCCCAACAAAGATCCATCTGTACCTCCCCTGTTTGGTTGTGTTCCATCATTAATTACAGCCCAATGAGCTCATTAGGGGCAACCATTCAACCCCAGGTGAGAATTGAGGTTTCCTTGAGCGACTTCCATGGATGTTGGGTCCACTCCTGGCTGTCAGCACTTGGCAAAAGCCTCCCCTGGTGCTTGGGACCAGCTCATCTTGGTTCCTACCTTCCATACTGGTCTGTACTGGTGGCTACAAGGGACCATTTAAGCAATTCCCACCTGTCCCAGAGGAAGTTCAGCAGTTTTGGGGTGGGTTGGGATGTCTCAGAGCATCCGAGGGCTCCTGAGCCTGAGGACAGGAGCTCCTGAAGCTGAACACGGGGATATTTCACTGGATAATTTCCTCTGGATGATTTGTGGCCATTGATTTCCAACTGCCTCCTGCTTGCTGACGGGCTTTCCATCGAGGTAGTTATCCCAGGGTAGATGCCTACACCCTGAATTTTGCTTACTAGCCTCTTCTGCAAAGCCAGGCTGAAGCCCAAATAAATCTTCTCTGCCTTTTCTTCATCTCCTTTCTTCTTTTCCTCCTCAAAAAAATGCCATAAAATTAGCCTGGCACGAGATCTATTTCAGATGATCCATGTTGACAATTGTTTAGTTCCCCATTCTCTTGGAAGTAGTTGCTCATTTCGTTCCTGGCCTTATAAATGCTCCCCAGACACTTCCAAGGCACTGGAAGCTTCAGGGATGCTCCCGAGGTGTGGGGAGAAGTGTGGCCAAGGGGTGGCCAAGGGACACTGAGGGTCTTGGAGCCACCAAGGAGATGGGCAGAGACCTGGAGCAGGGGGGTGAGGAGGGGGACAGTGCTGGTGGATCAGAGAATTGTAGAATAATTTAGATTGGAAGAGACCTTTCAGATTGAGTCCAGTGGTTAACCCATCCCTGCCAGGGCACCACTAACCCCTGGCCCTCAGCACCACATCTCCACACCTTGGAAACCCCTCCAGGGATGGGGACTCCACCACTGCCCTGCCCAGCCTGGCACAGCCACAACAACCCCAAAGAGCAACAAATTGTTCCTCAGCTCCAACCTCAACCTCCCCTGGGCCAACTTGAGCCCCTTTCCTCTTGTCCCATCACTTGGGGACAAGAGATCTCACCCCACCTGGCTCCAACCTCCTGTCAGGGAGCTGTGCAGAGCCAGAAGGTCTCCCCTGAGCCTCCTTTGCTCCAGGCTCAACCCCCCCAGCTCCCTCAGCTGCCCCTCACCACACTCCTGCTCCAGACCCTTCCCCAGCTCCGTTGCCCTTCTCTGGCCACGCTCCAGCCCCTCAAGGTCCTTCTGGGAGTGAGGGGCCCAAAACTGAGTCTAGGATTCGAGGTGCAGCCTCCCCAGTGCCCAGTCCAGGGGGACAATCCCTGCCCTGCTCCTGCTGGTGACACTGGTGCTGCTCATGATGTGGGACTGAGATACTTCCAAGATCCCCTTGATCCTGGAAAAACTCACGGTATCAAGACAAGAAGCATTTTTCTCCTGTTAGAGACCAAAAGGCTTAAACCATCTTATTTTTGCACGTATGGAGCTGGTGTTTGAGCAACCCCAGAAACATGACTTGGCCTCCTGGACCCATTTGCTGTGGCAGACCTTGGTGGTGGGTGGGATTTCCAGAAGCTCTCAGCTTTTCCCGAGCCCATCTGGCTTTGAAGGCAGCAGGAGGGGTTGTTTGTCTCATCCCTGATTGGGTTTGTTTGTCCTCATTAGCTTCAATAGAGAGCGTGGAGGGGGCTCTGGGAAATCACAGCTCGGCTTTGAAATGAGTTTTGGGTGTTCCCTGCGACGGCCCCAGGAGCAGAATCTGCTCTTGGAGCATCTGAGGCTGGTGAATAAGCTGGAGGAGGAGGAGGAATGAGCTGGAACTGTCGTGCCCCTGAGCTGCAGCCCTTTGAGCAGGGGGTGGATGTGGCAGCGTGGGCACCCACGGGGCCCTCGGGCATCCTCGGCTGCAGCTCCTGTGACATTTTGTGCAGCTGGTTTGTGTGTGTGTGAGTCAGAGGCTGGAATGATCCAAAGGTCCTTGAGGACACCCTCGGATGGGGTGGAACGGTCACGGTGCTCAGCAGCCAAGCTCCAAGGGGCTGCACCCTAAAGATGCTGTTTTCTCAGCAAACCAGGGGCTGGGGTTGAGCCTGATGGAGCTTTTGAGGCTGAGACCATCCCAGTGAAGGTTGAGGAGCAATAAAGAAGGGAAGGGAAAGGGAAAGGGAAAGGGAAAGGGAAAGGGAAAGGGAAAGGGAAAAGGAAAGGGAAAAGGAAAGGGAAAAGGCAAGGGAAAGGGAAAAGGAAAGGAAAGAGCTGGTGTCTCCTCCTGCATCCCTGGGGGTGGGTCTCTAGCTCCAGTTCTCTCCCACTCCTGAGATGCTGCAGCTTTGTGTCCTCTGTAGAAAAGTGGTCTCCAGGATGATGCCACAGAGCTGTTCCCAGTGCTGCCCATGTGCAGCCCTTCTGCAGGAGGCTCCAGATGTGAGGGATCGTGGATTGGGGATGAGCAGCTCCCTTGGGAACCAGGCTTGAGCAGCTACAGAGGATGGAGGAGAAGCCACGAGGGGCTGGAGGTGCTGGTGGCACTGGGAGGTGTCTGGGGAAGGTGCTCATCGGGCTCAGCCGTGGTCAAAGGGTTGGATGGAGGAGGTGCCAGGGAGGAAGGGGCCACTGAGAGCATCCAAACACAGCCTCAGCCCTGCTGGGAGCAGCTGGAGAGGAGCCAGGAGTCTGGGAGAGCACAGATGTGTCTCCTTCAGATGGATTTAAGGCTTTTTCTTCCTGTTTTTATAAATGGGGAATGGCCATTAGTGGTTGGAACAGATGACCAGGGGATGGGATGGAAACCTGGAAGATGGGGTGAGCTGTGGATTACCTGCTGCCCTTGGAATCATAGAATGAACCATGGAATGGGTTGGGTTGGAAGGGACCTCAAAGATCATCTCGTTCCAACCCCCCTGCCGTGGCAGGGACACCTCCCACTAGTCCAAACTGCTCAAGGCTCCATCCAACCCGGCCTTGAACCCCTCCAGAAACCAGAGACCTTCTCTGGAGCTTCTGGGTGTCCATTAGGATGGTTTCAAGGAATAACCCCCCTCCAGAGACTGTTTTTGCAGGTCCACTCAGCTCTTCCCTGCTAACAAAAGCCATCTGGGTTGTTGTTGGGGGCAGGCTTGGGGCCGTGGGGAGGGATGAGGACACCCCACATCACCCCACCCTGGCTGTGACCAGGCAGAGCCCCCAGCACCACGTTCCCCCCTCCTCTCCCTGCTCCCCCACCTCGCACAGATTTAATCTCCCTGGCTCTGCATTAGAGAGGCTGCGTGTGACAGGCAGGGCACAGCTGCCAGCTCCATGTCAGAGCCTGTAAAACTTAGAATTTCCAGAGCCCTGTGCAATCAAATCAGCCCTTGGCAACCCCTCCTTAATTGGGCTGCTCTGTCTGAGCAGCCACCCAGCTCTGGAGGAGGAGGGAGGCTCCTCTCGTGCTGGTTTTCCTGCTGGGAAACTGAGGCACGGGGCAAGGAAGGGTTTGGGATGCTGGAGGTGATGCCACGTGGATGCCCCAGCCCTGGGGAGCTGCCAGCCCAGCAGGTCCTGGGGCTCAGGGCAACAAATAACTTGGAATATGGGATTTGCTTATGTGGAAAATTGATCTCAAATAGGACAAAGCTCAATGGAGAGGGGAGTAGGTGTCCCAGGGCTCAAGCACTGAGAGATGATGGGTGAAGAGAGAAGGTCCATGGCTGGAAGAGGCTGGTGCTGGTTCCTACTGGGCATTGGGATAAAGTTCTTTAACCTGAGGGTGGTTGATCACTGAACAGGTTGCCCAGAGAGGGGGTGGAGGCCCCATCCCTGGAGTCCTTCAAGGTCAGGCTTGGTGGGGCTCTGAGCAACCTGCCCTAGGTAGAGTTGTCCCTGCTTCTTGTAGGGGGGTTGGACTAGATGAGCTTTAGAAGTCCCATCCAACCCAATATATTTTATGATTCTATGATTCCATCACATCTGTGCTGCCTCCCTGCTTTGGTGCCTCTTTGTGGTGTCTGACAGACCTTTGCACCCCCTCAAATCATAGAACCATAGAATGGTTTGAGTTGGAAGGGACCTCAAAGATCCTCTAGTTCCACCCCACCTGCCATGGCAGGGACACCTCCCACTAGACCAGGTTCCTCCAAGCCCCATCCAACCTGCCCTTGAAGACCTCCAGAGCATCCACAACCCTCCTGGGCAACCTGGGCCAGTGTCTCAGGGTAAAGAATTCCCTCTAATTTCCAATCTAAATCTTCTCTCTCCCAGTTTGAACCCATTACCCTTCATTTTATCTCTCTTGTCAACCAAGACAAGGGCACAAATCCCATCCCAAGGAGCACCAGGATGGTTGGACACCTCCCAACCTTGCACCAGCAGCATCCTGCACATGGGCGACTTCCAGAGCTGCTTTTCTTGGGGGGGGTTGGAGCAGAGGGAAGCCCCACGCTGCTAATGGACTGAGAGTAAATGAAATTAAATAAGCCAAGCAGCACTGGCAGCTCCTGCCTTCCCCCCCTGGGTAATTCAATCCCAGCTCTGGTGCTGATGGGATCTCGCTGGGGCTGCCTCGGTCACCCCGCTGGGGCCGGGATTCTTAACGGCTTAAATAAAAGTTCCACTCAAGCATTTTTTATGCTCCTGCCAGCAGGATCAGGAGCTGGCGTCGGGCACGTTAATGGAATATTCATATTCACAGTTATCCAGCAGCACCGGCCCCTTCTCAGGGCTAGAAATGGCCCCTAAAATGATAATTTTGTTTCGCAGCAGCCAAAGGGGTCGGGGGTTGAGTTGGAGGGGACAATGTGGCTTTTTATCATGGAATTGTCAGGGTTGGAAGGGACCTCAAAGCTCATCCAGTTCCAACCCCCTGCCATGGCAGGGACACCTCCCACTCCATCAGTTGCTCACAGCCCCAGCCAGCCTGGCCTTCCAAATGTGCAGGGATGGGGCTTCCAGCACCTCTCTGGGCAACCTGGGCCAGTGTCTCCCCACCCTCCTGGGCAACAACTTCTTCCTAACCTCTCATCTCAATCTCCCCACCTCTAGTTTGGACCCATTCCCCCCAGTCCTACCACTACCTGACAGCCTCAAAAGTCCCTCCCCAGCTTTCTTGTAGCCCCTTCAGATCCTGGAAGGCCACCAGAAGGTCCCCTTGGAGCCTTCTCTTCTCCAGCCTGAACAACCCCAACTCTCTCAGTCTCTCCTCGGTGCTCCAGCCTCTGACCATCCTCGTGGCCCTTCTTTGGACACGTTCCAGCACCTCCAGATCTCTCTTGTCCTAGGGGCTCCAAAACTGGACACAGAGCTCCAGGTGGGATCTCAAAAGGGTGGAGTAGAGGGGGAGAATCCCCTCCCTCGACATGGTTGACATCACTAGAGGAAAACCTGCCAGGCAGGTGTCTTCACCTGTGCCTGGAGGAGGGATGCTCAGTTGGTGCCCTGGGAGGTGGCACCATAGGGGACATTTCAGCCCCATTAGAGTCCCAGGCAGTGCAGGGTCCCATCTCTGAGGCTTCCCACTCCAAGAAGGTTCCAGGAGCTCCTTGGGACATTATTCTGCGTCTTTCCTCATTGGGAAAAACCTGCTGCTGGCCAGTCCTGAATGCTGGAAGGACTTCTGGGAGCCTGCAAGCAGGGTTGGGAATAGCTGGTGAGGTCATGGTAGACCATGATTTCCACCTCCAGCCACTGCTCTGCTCCCCAGGCTGCTCCTGCAGAGAAAGGGGCTGAAAATATGGTGGGAATGGGAAAGCTGAAGGGTTTTGCTCTGCTCTCTCTAGGGCTGGAGGAGCTCCCACCCAAGCCTGTTCAAGACACAGGGAACATTTTGAAGCAAGGCTACCTGGAGAAGAGGTCCCGAGGTAAGGCCTGAGAAATAAGGTTTGGAGATGCCATCCCAGAACTACCCAGAATGGAAGTTTGGAGACGGAGAACTAAGAGGAAAATTCAGTTTTTTCCTACAGATTTCTCTGTAGGTCCATGCAGAACCTTTCAGGCTTTTCTTGGGCACCAGGGAGGGCCCAGCCTGGGTTTATTCCCTTCTGCAGAGCATCCAACTGCACAGAGATTAAAGCCCAGCAATCGAATTAAGTCCTCTAAGGCAAGATGTGCCCTTCTAACGAGCAGCCCCTAATGAGGATAAAACCCTAGTGAAGACAAGGTGGTCCCTGGCATCACACACATTAGCAGGTGGAGATAAGGGCTGTGAGTCAGCCCCGGGTTTATCTTGATTTCACCGGCTCTTGTGAAAGCTACAAATTATTTCCTCATCACTCCGATTTTTATCTTGATTTATTTACTGTATGACAGGTGGGATGAGGCAGGAACAGCCCCTTTTTTTTTTCCTCTCCTCATGGCCACCAGCTGAGCTCTGGGCAGGTCCCAGCTTGCTCCAATTAGAGTAAAATCCATTTGCTTAAGGGAGGGTTCACCCAGAGCTGGTTTTTCTCCCAGTTAGCAGCAGAGAGGGTCCCAGTAGCTCAGCGCAAGCTGCCTGGAGAAGACTTGTAGGGTCTCCAGCCTGGTAGGACCCTCTCTTGGGTGAGGTTTCAGAGCTAAATTTGCTTGCCTGAACTTTGTGCCAGAAATTTGTCAGGATAAAAACTCTTCTTTGCCCTAAATATTCACCTAAATTATACGATTAAAGAATAGAAATGAGGATTTTTGACCCTTTTCTTTCCAGACCACGGCTTCTTCGGGTCAGAGTGGCAGAAGAGATGGTGTGTCCTCAACACACAGACCTTCTACTACTATGCCAGTGAGAAAAGTAAGTGGTGAGACAACTGCTCCTGGTCCTCAAACTGGGGGGGGTGGCTGGGGGCATGGACAGGGCTGGAGAGGGGAGGGAAGACCCCTGCTGAGGGACAGGTATCTGGTGAGAGAAAAATATGTGCCGTGGGAAGCTGTAATTCCCTATCACAGCACAACATGGAATCATTTAGGTTGGAAAGGACCTCTAGGATCAAGTCCAACCTTGATCCAGCATCTTCCTGACCCCCAGACCATGTCCCAAAGCTCCACATCTACTTGTTAGCTGAACCCCTCCAGGCATGGTGACTCCACCACCTCCCTGGGCAGCCTGGGCCAGTCCCTGACCCCTCTGCCAGTGAAGAACTTCTTCCTCATGTCCAACCTAATCCTCCCCCGGTGCAGCTTGAGGCCATCACCTCTTGTCCTGTCATTAGGTCCTTGCGAGCCCAACCCCAGCCTCACCACAACCTCCTTTTGGGTAGCTGTAGAACAATGAGGGCTCCTCTCAGCCTCCTATTCTCCAAGCTAAACAAGGGTAGATCTCAGCTTCATTCCCACCCCTAAAAAAACCCCTTTATTGGTGTAGAAGAAGAGCAGGGAGCCCCAGGAGCAGAGCTGTGTGTAGATAAAACGATGCTCCACGTTTTCCATTAGCCATCAGCTGGGCTCCAAGCCCCTCGGTGTATAAATATTTTGCAGTCATGCTCCATCAGGTACATCTAAACAGACAGCTCAGGTCTCCAGCAGAGTTTGGAGTGATGAGATCTATGGCCTGCCCCTCTTCCACCCAGCCGGAGCCATGGCTCACGAAATAGAACCATAGAATGGTCAGGGTTGAAAGGGACCTCAAAGATCATCCAGTTCCAACCCCCCTGCCATGGGCAGGGACACCTCCCACTAGACCAGGTTGATCAAGCCCCATCCAATCTTGGCTTGGACACCTCCCGGGATGGAGCCTCCACAACCCCCCCGGGCAACCTGGGGCACTGGCTTCCCACCCTCC
>VYZX01014195.1:30858-41393 GCA_013401335.1 Brachypteracias leptosomus | reverse complement strand
CTCTTCCAACCTAAACAATTCAGTGATTCCCTGACCAGGCAGCAGAGAAGCAGCCCCACCGTGGGTGCTCCAGCTGGAGGTGGGGGTCAGGGGGGGCAGAGGGTGGTGTCCTGGCTGGGACACCAAGATGAACCAGCACCCCAAGACCACCCCGAGGACTTTGGCTCTCTCCTGCCCTAGTCCTGCCAGCTCTTTAAACACCAGCTCATGCTCATTAGCATCTTGCCGGGCCTCGTAATTGCTGTTAATTATTATAACTGGTTTCGTTATTAGCAGTGTCATGATCACTTTAGGTCCTGTGTCTGTTTGGACACTAAATAACACATTAGACCCTTGCCTCAGGAAAGCTGGGCTGCGTTTCAAGAGGGAAAGGTTCTTGTGGTTCCAGCAGCTCCAGCCCTTGTGTCTGTGACCTTGAGGGTTTCTGCTCCTGTCCAAGTGGACCAAGGGCAAGCAGGAGCTGCTGGGAGACCTTGGGCTGCAGGGAGAGGGGGGACAGGGCTTGCTCTCCACCACACCAAGTGCCAGGAGACCATTTGGCTGATGGAAAACTCTCATTTCTCATTTCCAAGATGCCCCGATGCTGGAGCAGCACATCCAGCTGAGAGCCACAGGCTCCTCCTGCCAAGACACCCGTTGCTCTGCTCAGGGCTGCTTCATCCAGGCTTCAGGGGCTGGAGCTCACCCGTCACAACCAACCAGAGCAGAATTCTGCTGTTTAGCCAGTAAAACAGCCTCGCAGGAGGTGTCACCCAGCGTGAGCACAGCAGTGACAGCCCCTGAGCTGCAGACACTTGTCATTAGGCTTCAGCATCACCAGGCTTCCAAAGCAACACCCCCAGAGCAAGGGGCTGGGGCTGGATCCTGCCTCTCCCCAGCCCCTGCTTGGGGCTGCAGAAGGAAATGATGCAGTTGTCACATTTGGCTGCTTTTCTTAATGGCCCCCAGGCCCATCAAGAGGCTCTCGTCCCATTTCCATCAGTGTAAATCAGCCACACTGCCCTGGACGTGGGTTTCAGTGTCTAGACAGAGCGTTGGGGGCTTTTAAATGTGGAGGAAAGAGGTTACAAGTGGAGCAGAATTAGTGCAGGGGTCCTGGGATGGCTCGTCTGGATCCAGCCCTCAGCCCACCCAGCAGATCAGGAGCATCATGGACATTCAGCACCCCCCGTGGAGGCTGCAGAGTGAAGTTCTCTGAGCCTGGTCTTGCCTTTAAGTGCTCAGGGACGAGCCAGGATCCCTCCTCTGCAGCCCTCATTTTACCAAGATCATCTCAGTCGCTGGTATAAACACTTTTGTTGCTCTTAAAGCTGTGGCAGAGCTTCCATCACGAGGCATCGTCCTCATCTGAGGCAATTAATGCTGACCTTTGGAAGGCAAGGGGTGGTGGGAGGGGTGAGACATCACTGGAAAAACAATCCACACATTCTCTGGGAGCTCAAACCTTCCTGTGGGCTGGAAAATCTGCTCGTTTTGTGCTCAGGTTTCTGCAAAGTCTCTGTGTCACCAGCAGCTTCTCCTCTCTCGGCTCCTTGAAGGGTGCCCAGATGCCTCCAAGGTCCTTTTGTTCCTCTGCTAAGTGGGAAAGTGGGATAAGGAGACATCTCCCAAGTGTTCTTGGTGAAGGAGGGACAATGAGACAAGGCTGGTTCCAGCAGCAGATGGGAACAGGCTGCCCAGGGAGGTGCTGGAGTCACCATCCCTGGAGGGGTTCAACAGGGTAGATGTGGCTCTTCAGGACATGGTCTGGGGGTCAGGGAGATGTTGGACGTGGTGATCCTAGAGGTCTTTTCCAGCCTAAATGATTCCATGATTCTCTGATCCTCCCTTTCTGTGGGTGGGCAGATACTGGGGTCCCTGTTTGGGGCAATACTGGGGGAAATGGGCACTTCTAGCTCTGGAAACATCTTGTAGGAAGATGCATTTTGTCTCTCAACCCAAACCCTCTTCCCCTCCCTATCCCCGAGTACCAGAACAGTCTGAGGCTGATGGGGGGGTGGATCTGTCTTTAAATCTCAGCTAATGAAGATGCTCCATAGAATTCCTGCTGGTTTTGCTACCTCCAGAGCATCCTCTCCCCAACCTCACCCCACAGGGGACACCAGCAGCTCGGTCCCCCTGTCCTGGGTTTATTGTTGTCCTCACACCCTCCCTGAATGACCTTTAGTGTTAATTACCCAATTTTCTCTCCTCACCCCCCCCCCTCGCCCTGATATTTCCTCTGCCTCCAGGTCACCCCCTCTGGTTCCTGCACTTAGCACGAGCTTAAATAACTCAGCAGCTCCTACTCCTTCTATTCCCTTCCCAATCTTTTCCTCACCACTCTCTGCTCCCCCTTTAATACTTTCCAAAGGATGCAGACCTACTTTTTTTTTGTCTTTTTTTTTTTTATTTTTTTTGCCCAGCCTTTTTTATTTAAGTTCCCCAAGTCCCTGAGTCATTCCCCCTGCTCCCTGCTGGGCCATTATCCAGCCAAGTAATGTCCTTTTTCATATTTAGGTGATCAAGCCTGGGCACAGCACTCCAGATGCACCCTTATCACTCGGTCCCTTACACCATATTACAAACATTTCCTCCACCACGTGCTCAGCTGCTGCTATTTCTGCTTTCTGGGCTTGCTGCAGCCTCGTGGCAGAGCCACACAAGCCACTGGTGCTCAACCCCCCCCCTGCAAAATGTGGGTGTCATAGAACCATAGAATTGTCAGGGTTGGAAGGGACCCTAAAGCTCATCCAGTTGCACCCCCCCTGCCATGGGCAGGGACACCTCCCACTACAGCAGTTGCTCAGAGCCTCATCCAACTTGGGTCTTGAATATCTCCAGGGATGGGGCTTCCAGCACCTCTCTGGGCAACTTGTCCCAGTGTCTCCCCACCCTCCTGGGCAAGAACTTCTTCCTAACCTCTCATCTCAATCTCCCCACCTCTAGTTCTGACCCATTCCCCTCAGGCCTACCACTACCCCACAGCCTCAAAAGTCCCTCACCCCCCTGCTGGTTTTAATTATCCATGGGGGTCATATCATGGAGGTGTCCAAGTTGTGATATCTGGATTCACCCTCGGCCTTTGGGCCAGGAGTAGGTTTGAAGTTGTCTCGTGTGCTTGGAAAATGGGAATTTATGGGGTTTGGGGTGTTTTTTGATACTGTGGAGGGTTTGTTGGATGTGCTGGGGCAAACTGGGCAGAGCAACATCTCCTCTGCTCATGGGGCTCTGCAGGACCTTGGCTCAGCTGGTCCCATCATATGTGGGATGCTTCCTGCCCCCACCATTCGTGGTGGTTCTGGTGTCTAGGATGGTTTTTAGGGTGGAAACTGGATTCTGGGATGGCAAGAAGGGAATGTTCCCATCTGGAGATGCTGCTGTGATGTTTTCCAGGAAACCCACACACCCCAGGCAGTCCCCAGCCCTGGCACCATTTGCCACCAGTCTCACCAGCCCAAACCCACAGCTCTGGGCAAGCAGCTCCTTTGCCTCCTAAAACAGGCCAAAAAAAAGGGGAAAAAAGGAGTTTGCTGGCTCCTGTTCCCTTCCTGCTCCCCAGCAAGATGTGATCCCAGGCATCCAGCAAAGGCTCTACCTGCACAAGCTCCCAGCTCGAGGGGAAGGTCGAGACCTGAGCTCTGAGGTTGTATCATCCCTTAGGGGTTTGGGACCTTCTCTGACCTCCTGGGGGTGGGGGGTGAAGGCAGATGTTTGCTCCCTGCTCTCCTCCCATCCCTGCTCCTGCTCCTGCAGCTCCATCCCCTGCAATCCCTGCTTGGCTTCCTTCATTACTCAATAAACTTGACCATCACCTTCCCCAGCAGCATCTTTCCAGAGGCCCCCGTGCAAATACTGCTGTTAATTAACAATATTCCTCTTCCAAGGCTGTCACCCTGGTGGGGACACTGCCCATTGCCACGGGGCCCCTCCTTGACCAACTTACCAAGGTCCAGGCTGCCCAGTCCCCATCCCTGGAGGGGTCTCAAGCCATGGAGATGTGGTGCTGAGGGCCAGGGGTTAGTGTTGTCCTGGTGGTGCTGGAGAAACGGGTTGCGTCCATGATCTTGAAGGTCTCTTCCAACCCAAATGATTCTATGGAATGACTTGGGATAGAGGGAAGGCACCTTGGGTTCCCTTTGTGGTTTGTAGGAAGCAGCTTTAATCCAGGGTTTTCTGAAACAGGAGCATTTTCCACGTTTCATATTTACTGATAATTTCCATATTCACTGATATTTCCATATTTACTGATAATTATTGCCTGTATTTCTTGACCAGCCCCTTTTTCTCCCAGCACCTCTTTGTCCTCTACCTTTTAACTGAAATACAAAAAACAAAGCAACATTTCCTTCCTTCCCTCAGCAAATACCAGCCCTTCTCCCCCAATAACCCCACAGAATTCCCTGACCCCTCTTTTTCTTGCCCCCCAGGAGCTCCCCAACGAGATTATGCCAATTACTACCAGGGCATGTGGGACTGCAGCAGTGAACACCCCGACGAGCTCTCCTTCCACCGGGGAGACCTCATCTACATCCTCAGCAAGGTAGGACCATCAACAGCAGCCCCGTGGTCACCAGGGACTCAACTGCATGGTTAAAAACTGCTGGAATTGGTAAAAATGAAGATTTAGGGTTAAATTAGCTATTTAGTGGGATGCTGGGGTCCAAATCCTGGCATCACGCCCCGTGACTGCCCCATCAAGGCCACTCCTGCCCTTCACACGTGGCATTTCCAGTGCCCCAAAGCAAGATTCATTTATTTTTTATATATATATATATATTTATTTTTTTTCCATGGCAATGGAGCCTGTACGTGCTGTTGCTCAGGTATTACAGGGGTAATTGAGTTGCTCAGCCGGGTGTGACCAGGGCTCCCTTCGGCAGGTGAATAAATTAAGTGTGTGCATTAGCAGGAGCAAAGCCCCCGGTGGCTGTGACCCCCTGTCCTACCCTGCTTGTCCCCACAGGGCTCTGTCCCAGCTCCTAACCAGTCCCCACCAGCCCATGGTGGCCCTGGCTGGTGGTGACAAGCTGGGGTGGGTGGGTTTGATGGGTGATCTGGCCCAGGAACAGCCATGAACTTGGTGGTGGGGGGGTTGTGTGGGGTGGATGGTGGTTTGGAATCCAATCTGGTGTAGGAAGAGCAATAAACTGGGGGGGCTGCGTCTCGTTTTGCAATGGACTTGGCACCCCAAGGACAGTGATGAACCTGGGGGGTTGCAATTTGTTGGTGGTACTTCGTGATGTGCTTTGCACCCCAAGCTGGTGCAGAAGTGATGAGCTTGGGGGGCTCTGTGTTGTTTTGCAATGTACTTTGCACCCCAAAGACTGTGATGAACCTGGGGGGGTTGCACCAGGGGAGGTTTAGGTTGGACATGAGGAAGAAGTTCTTCACTGGCAGAGTGGTCAGGGACTGGCCCAGGCTGCCCAGGGAGGTGCTGGAGTCACCATCCCTGGAGGGCTTCAACAAACGAGGAGATGTGGAGCTTGGGGACATGGTCTGGGGGTCAGGGAGATGTTGGGATGAAGGTTGGACTTGATCCTGGAGGTGGAAATAATTCTATGATTCTATGATTCTATGTCCCTGGGGGGGGACACCCACAACCCCCCATCCCCGTGTGGTCGCCGGCGCCTCTCTCCATCCCACCCAAGCCAAGCAGGTTGAGTTCCTCCCCCCTGCCCCAGCTCGGGGGCACAGCTTGGAGGCACGGCAGGGTTTTCTCTCTCTTCAGTGGCTCCAGATTGCGACTCTTGTGCCGGTTTCCTCACACGTAACCGATGGGTCCTGGGAGCTTTCCCCCCGTAAATTACTTTGCGCGACGGATGCCGCCGGCGGCCGCCGAACGGAGAAGACACGGGGCTGGGTTGGGTGTAGAGTGAGAGGAGGAGGAGGAGGAGGAGGAGGAGTGGGGGGGGAGAGAAAGGTGTTTGAAAAGCCTGTTCACTCAGCTGCATTTTAATTTCCTTTTCAATCTTGTCCCAATTAATTTCGCAGAATTAATCTGGGAGAAGCAAAGTCGGCAGCGCCGCGGCGGCCGTTTGAGCGGCGCGGTCGCTCTGTCTGAACATGAAATAGGAGCTAATATAAAAATCCATCTGGTGTGGTTGGAACACACGCCGGCTGCTGCTCGGGTCCTGTCTGACATTTCGAGCATCAGCAGCGGGGGAAAGTGATTTGGGGGTTAGTGGACATCAGGAGATGATGGGGTGGATGAAGGGAGGGAGGGAGATGCTGTGGCAGAGGGTGAGGGCAGCGGCGTCCCCCCCATCACAGCCCTGCTTGGAGTGGTGCCTCTGCTGCCGCGTCCCCAGAGCCCGAATCATGGAATTGTCAGGGTTGGAAGGGACCTTAAAGCTCATCCAGTTCCAACCCACCTCCCACTAGGTCGGTTGCTCACAGCCTCAGCCAGCCTGGCCTTCCAAATGTCCAGGGATGGGGCTTCCAGCACCTCTCCGGGCAACCTGGGCCACCACCCTCCATCCCTTGTGGGAGGCTTTGACTGGGAGCCCAGCAATGCCACCATCAAGGGTTTTCCTCGTTGTCCCCCCAGCCCCAGGCAGGAGGGTGGTTGTTGCCCCCCAGTACCACCCTCAGACCCCACTGATAAATTATCCACAGGGATAATGAGGATGGGGGGGTCATGGCTGGAAAAGCCCATTCCCCACCTCTCACCCCACTTTGGACCCCAAAACTCTGCAGCCCAGCCTGGCTAACACCCAGGGGGGGGATGAATTTGGGGTGGGGGAAGGAGCAATCCCAGCACAACCCCCAGCACATCGTGTCCCTTTTCCCAGCAGTTCCCTTGTCCCCTGGCTGAGTGATTTGTGCGTTATGATAATTATTTGAATGCAGCTCGACTTCCTATTTTAAGTGGGCTTAGTTGGATGTGACAAGCAGGCCATAAAACCGGATAAGTTAATTCTNCCAGAACCAGCCCCTGGCAGCCTCATTCCTCCCAGGTAATTTTTATAAATGAGGGGACACCCATCGCAGCCGAGGACAAAAGGGTGGCCGAGCACCGGGGAGGCAGCGCCCACCATGCCCGGCCCGTGATGCTCCAGCCCAGATTGTTCCCTATCCATAGGGATTCCCTGGTGCTGCATCCCAAAAATTGCCCTATTCATACATCCCCGGTGCTGCATCCCAGATTTTACCCCATCCACAGAGACTCACTGATGCTGCATCCCAGATTTTGCCCCATCCTCAGGGACTCCCTGATGCTGCATCCCAAAAATTCCCCTATTCATACATCCCCGGTGCTGCATCCCAGATTTTTCCCCATCCATAGGGACTCACTGATGCTGTACCCCAAATTTTGCCCTATCCACACATCCCAGATGCATCATCCCAAATTTTACCCCATCCACGGAGACTCACTGATGCTGCATCCCCAAAATTGCCCTATTTACACATCCCCAAGTGCCGCATCCCAGATTTTACCCCATCCACAGGGACTCCCTGATACTGCATCCTCAGTTTTTGGGGTCTCCCTGATGCTGCATCCCGAATTTTATCCTATCCATGGGGACTCCCTGATACCACATCCCAAATTTTTCCCCATCCACAGGGACTCACTGATGCTGCATCCCAATTTTTCCCCATCCTCAGGGACTTACCCACACATCCCTGATGCTGTATCCCAATTTTTCCCTATCCTCAGGGACTTACCCACACATCCCTGATGCTGTATCCCAAATTTCTCCCCATCCACAAGGGATTTGACCAGGACTCCATCACCGATGCTGTGTCCCAATTTTTTCCCCATCCCCAGGGACTCACCCAATGCACATCCCTGATGCTGCATCCCCAATTTTGCCCCATCCAGAGGGATTCACCTGCATGTCCTTGATGCTGCATCCCCAATTTTTGACCCCCACACCCCCCTTCCCTCCACAGTGGGTGACCCTGGTCCCTTAGGGCAGTGGTGGCCGTGACAGGGACACGTGGTGGCCCCATCCCCATCCCTGGTGGTCTCAGGGGGCTGCTGAGATATCACCCCCCAGCCCATGAACTTCTCCTGGGCTGGCACATGGGGGGGGGGGTTGAAGGTTTGAGGCGTCCTCTGCCCATTTATTTTGCATGGGAATTTATAATAAATGCTGTTAAAGACTTTGGCTTTGACAGAGGTAATAATAAATTCACTCTTAAAGACAGTAGTTTAATTCCTTATACCCTCCAATACTGCACAGAATAAACTATATTCATCACCCAGTAATTTTTTACCACATAAATCTTTAAAACGAACCGTCGTAGGCTGTTGAGGCTGAAATATGGTGAATTTATTAGATATGCCCATGTAGTATTGGATTCAGAGGTTCCCATTCGAATATATTACGGGGGAAATTTGTGTCTTTAAGTGTGACAATCCTTCCATTTTCCAGAGCCAGCCCTAGAACCAGCGGCTCCTCCAGCCCCAACTCGGCTTTTATTAGACAGAGATTTAGTAACGAGCCCCTCGTTGAGCTGCTGGGGAGAGGGGGGGGGTGACATTTGCCACGATGCCCCATTTCCAATGGGTGGCAAAAAAAAAATAAGATAATAAAAATGATACCAAAAAAAAGCCTAAGAAACACCCGACCATTTCCAGGCTTATTTCCTAAATGGAGGTGGGAATTTCACTGGGATGGGAGATATTAAAGGGGAGCCTCGTCGTTAACATCGTCCCTCCCTGGCCATAATTTGGAGGGGCTGCTGTGGGTCTACACATTATATATGGATATAATATATATATGGATCTACATCTTATATACATATATATTATATATATACACATTATATATGGATATTATATATATATATGGATCTAGATATCATATACATATATATATGTGGGTAGATGGATGTACTCGGGTTTATTGGGGGGGTGTTTTATCAGTTCTAGAGGGAAAAAAGGGGGGTTCTGAAGGTGAAACCCCAATTGGATGCAGGCAAAGGAGATATTATATATATATGGATATATATACACACATTATATATGGATATTATACATATATATGGATCTACATATTATATATATATATATATGTGGGTAGATGGATGCACTCGGGTTTATCTGGGGTGTGGTTCATTGATTCCAGAGGGAAAAAGGGGGGTCCTGGAGGTGAAACCCCAAATGGATGCTGGCAAAGGAGATGGGAAGGGTTCAAATCCAGCATCGATTTGCTTGGAGGGGATGGAGAACACCCCAGAAAGTGGGACCTGGGGTGGCCTGAGCCTGTTGAGCGCCGCGTCCCGAGCCCCCTTGTTGCCTTTGCTAATGTGAACGAGCAGCAGACAAGTGGAAATCTTTGTTCATTAGAGAGAGACGGAGATAATTATAAAACCATCTCCCGGTTCATGAGGCGCGGGGAACATTTCAGCCAATTGATGTGGTAACATTTCCAAGCGGTTCCACTGCAAAATGTCACGTACGGGCCAGTTCCATTAGGGACGGGCTCAGAGATGGATGGGATTGAAACTCCCCGGCCTGGGCAGCGAAGCCAAAGTTTCCCTTTGCCATAACTCAGCTTCTTGGCACCCAGCGAGCCCTCAAAGGGCTGAAACTTCCAGTGCAAATTAAGAGTCTAAAATGACGAGCAAAAAACAACCACCCCACGCCCAGGGAAGGGGGGGGTTTGGGGGAGCCCAGTTTGGAGCATCACGGTAACAATTCCTACTCAGCATCCCCTATTTGGGGCTCTTTCCACCCGAGGATCCTCTCAAACCACCCGTATTTTGCTCTCCCTTCTGCACCGTCTCATCTTTCCTCCTTTTTTTCCTCCCCCCCCCTCTTTCCCAAGCTGCTCCATCTGTAAATGAACAAACATCTTGATTTTATGGCCTTTTTGCTTTGTAATGCGGAGGGGAGAGGAGGAGGAGGAGGAGGAGGGAAGAGGGGGGGGGGAAGTAGTGGAATGCCTAAGTAAGACTTTAATTCCAAATTCATTTACGCCGTAGCGATGGAGTTGTCACAAACCATAATGCAGTATTTAATTAAAATAACAGAAGTGTATCTAGATATGTCCTGGGGTAGCTATCACCAAATTATAGCCTGCGCTACCCGCGTTGTATTTATGGGATGGTGGCTGAGGTGCAGCTGAGGCAAAGGAGGAGACGTTTCCAGCATCCTCCTCTCCAAGGCTGCATCTCCTGCCCTTCCCTGCTGTGGTTCCCCATCGAGTCGGGACCCTCGGTGTGATTTTGGCTGCATGGAGGGGCTTGAGAGTCACTATTCTGGCTCCTGGTGCTGACCTGGGGGCTGCCAGTTGTTAGAGAAAGGGGTTAGAGCTGGGGATGGGGATGGGGCAGAGGGGAGCATCCACCCCCTGTCCTGGGGTAGAACAAGGTGCCTGGTGACCCCCAGTCCCATCTCGGGTCCCTCTCCCAGCCCAGCAGCAGCGGCTGGACCCACCCCGGGGGTCCCTCGCCCCCTCCCCACACCCTCGATGGGTGGTTTAGGGTCACCAGTTAATGAGGACTGTAAATCCTCCACGTTGGGCTGGGGTCGGGCTCTGCACTTTGGGGAGGGAATGCAAAGAAAATGGGTATTTTTGCAAGTTCCCACTAAAGTCACGGAC
>VYZX01014194.1:24876-43141 GCA_013401335.1 Brachypteracias leptosomus | reverse complement strand
TCTATGATTCTATGAAGATGAAGGGTGCCTTTCTCACTGATGGAACTAAGCTTTAATTATTTATCAAGGGTTTCATCACAGGATGTGAAATTAGATGTCATATCTCTCTAATGTTTAGCTAATATTTTGTTTCTCTACTTCAAAATTTTGGTTTCTTATAATCATCTGCTTTTGGAGCACCTTATTCCTCACTTCTTTCTCTTCTTGCTCCCAAAGAAAACAGGACAAAACAAAACGGTCTAGTTTCTAATATCCAGCAAAGTATAATCTTGGACAGGGGCAGTACACATCCGTTTGCAATGAACACACTGCTTCTGAGTGGAAGGGACTGAACTTCTAGTGATGTTTTGTGTCCTCTTCCACATTGTCTCAGAATTATGTTTTTGATGGAAGTATGCCAGGTTTTATGGAAGGTTTCATCCACAAAATAAGGTAATGATGAAAAGTAGTATTTACACCCATAAGGAAGACAAAGTACTAGAATATCTACATTCAAAATGGCAGCTTGATAGAAAACAGAATCTGAAGAAAAAAGAAGTGGCTGAAAAGTATGAAACCTTCCAGCTGTAGATTTGTTGCACACAGATGGGAAATGAGGATAGATCTGTTTACTCAAAACTTTTGCTAACATACGACCTTTTTTCTTAGCTTAATCAATAAAGCAACCAATACTTCTCCAGTTTTCTCTGAATCTATCTTGAACAGTAAAAACAATTTATCTACCGCATATCACCAAAATTCAGAAAGCAAACCTCAGACACTGACAAATGGAATTTTGAGATATTTTAATTAATCTAAGCAATAAGAAAAAATAAGATTACTAAAGGGTTCCTGACTATTCCTGAAATAAATCTATCTGAATATACTGGATGATGTGCCTCATAGCACACTATTTTTTTTTGTTAGAGGCATCCACTAATTATCATCATTAAAATACAATATGGAATGCCAGATACTACATTGCTTTTTTCAATAAAATTGCTTTGTTCTTTAGAATGCCATATTGTGATTGAAGTTAACCTTCTAAGTAGGAATAGTAAAACATTTTTGACATTGATTAATTTATTTTTATTGTTGCCTAAGATGCCTATATGTCTCTCTGGAAAATTGTGCACAGAAATAAGAGTAAATACACCATGCAGCCCATGTATTATGCCTGTCTCTTAGGCAATGTTAAAACAATCGTGTATATATTAAATTGACTGATGGGTCTCTGAGTGTGTACCATAACACAGAGCATCCCTTTAGTATGTGACTTAGTGTACATAAGCAAATCAGGCAGAGAGTTCCTGTACAGTAGCCATTACTTCACAAGTTCTGGCTGTTAGGATGTCTTAGGGGAATCAGGGACTCAGGAACTACTGCTCTGAGAAAACACAAAAAACATCTGTATTGGTTTAGACCAAAGACTCATCTAACTGAATATCCTGGCTGTAGCAATAAATGATGGTGCTTGTCTCTAAAGGAAAAACATAATTAACAAAGCTAGGGTAGGTGCTCCCAGCCTGCAGCTCCTCCCAGCCAGAGCCTGTGGCTCTGGAAATTTGTAAGGCAGTGACGTTATCTTTACAATTAATAAAAAACTTCTGGCATCCAAAGCATTCTGTGGAAAGAAGATCCACACTCAATTATATATGTGTTTTGTGCAGGACTAGCTTTCTCTTTTTTTCATTTTGACCTGCCTTATTGCAGATTTTAATGTCATTGCTTTGATGCCTCTTGTAAAGTGTTGTTTCTTATTCATATCCCTCATAAATCTCTCTGACAGTATATCAGGGTTGTCTTTTTGCAGACTGAAAAAAAGGCTGTCTATTTAGTACAGAATCTTCCCTACACTTCTTCCAGTTCTGCTATATTCTCTCTGACAAGATGGATTGCATACAGTATTCAAGATGTAGAAGCACAGTCCATTTATTCCACAGCATATTTTTTCTGTTTAGTTCTGTTTATTTCTTTGTCTTTTTCTTTCTTTTCTGTCTTTGTCTTTCTCTTTCTTTTTCCTTTTTCAGATTTTACCTGAGTGCTCAGCTAATGTTTTTATAGACCTATTTGTTATAATCCTAAGGCATCTTTCAAGATTTGTAGGAAACAGATCAGAATCTATTTTAATATCTGTAAAGTAAGGGCTGTTTTGTCTCACAGGTATGATTTTACAAATTTTGATTCTGGAATTTTCTTGTCTTTTTATCAACCAGTCACTCAGTGTCTCAATGTTCTTTTATAATTCTTCACAGTCACCAGTATTTTTACTCTCCCCATTAGTGTAATAGCCAGCAAATTTTGCCACCTCATTATTTTCCAGATGACTTGTGACAATAGATAAACCAAAGTTTTCATATATATTTTTCATATATAGTCCATCTAAGGCCTCAGGCTGAGAAGACACACAGCCAGGTTAAGCAGTTCAGCACTTCCACATATTCAAAAAACACTTTTAAAAATGAATCAGCAAATAGAGAGAGCTCAGAAGCTCCCACAGAGTTTCAGGATACATGGTTTGGGACTAAAGTAATAATAATATTAATTACTTTTTACTGGCTTAAATAAAGTGAGTCTGAATATTGGCACTGTTGATCCCATTTGCACTGTAACTCTCCCTTTGCCTGGTCAAAACTGAGTTAGTTTATGTAACAGCCACTTTGTGCTATAGGGAGAAGGCTTTGACCATTTCATAAGGCCTATTTTACTTCTTCTCTGAGGCAATGTAGAAGCACTGCTTTTCATCTTATCGTGCAGTTCATCAAACAAAAAGAAGTATTTTCCAATTTGCAATGTGGAGAGGGATGTTTTTCTGGTCCTTCTGGACCAAGCATGAATCACATGATTGTCTGAAATTGCAGGAGACTAGATTTGATGAGCCATGTCTCTGTTCCTTGGTTCTCAAACAGCCTTGTATCTACAACAACAAATTACTACTATAAAAAAAGAGATAGGATTAAGTCAAACAAACAAGAAAGAAAAGGAAAGGAACATGGTAAGATAAAAGAACAGAGAGCATATAAAACTCATGGGACAGATGGAGGGGCAGTGTGAAACACAAATTCCCTGGATGGGAAAAGGGAAGGAAAGCAGAGGCAAGGAATTTTAGGAAGTCCTGTGTAATATAGTTTCTCTTTCCACTTTCTTTAGATTGTTGTAGTATATTTGGTATGACTTGCATGTAATATAAATGTGCTTGCTTGCTTGTTGTCTTTCTGGTGACTATTATTTCACAATAATCATTAAGTGCTCTCAGCTGTGCTTGTTTCCATGTGTGTCTTACTGGTGACATTATGAGAAGACTCCATCTACAAGATTTTCAGTTTTGTCTGAAGACACTGATCTCATAGGTACCATAATTTCTCCCAAAAATGAATTCCATATTTCATCAGGTGGGGTTCCAAATAGACTATTTTCTGCAGACACACATTTTACTTGCAAGGTTTGCAATTCACTTGCAGCTCTCATGAGGGACAGTACAATGCAGATCTTACCTATCAGTGAGGAATCAGTAACAAGATTTGAGCACTAAGGCAATGTGTTTTCAGTAGCCATTTTTTAGGGAGAAAAATTTCTATTTGCTGAGATATTTTCATTTTTTGTAAGATTTTGTTGTTGGGTTTTGGTAGGTTGTTTTTTTTTCTTTTCAGGTACAGAGAATTATAATTGAGCCAAAGGTCAAATGTACATTGGTTCCCTGTAGTTAAGTCTGAAAGCAATGGAAAGACCATGTTCCAGCCAAACAGATGAAAAAATCAGTATATTTTGTAGAAGAAACTCCCTGCATACCAAAAGAAAAGTAAAGACCAAGTAAGTGTGCATAAAATTCTTGAGGACATAATGATTTGCCAAAAGGTATTAAAGAGTTAGTCTAAATATGCAACTTTCTCACCTGCTAGTCTCCTGAACTTTCTTGTTATCGTAGCTTAGACTGCTTTCTTTGGATAGTTCAAAGAAGTGCCTTTTTGTGGTTTTCCATAGAAAAGAGTTTTTGTTTCAAAGGGACTTTTTAGAATTTTTCATACTCCTTTTGTTATTCTGTTTAATGTTGGTCTTCTGGAAATAAAATTTAAAAAAAATCGGAACTAGCTCTTCCGCACGACTGGGAGGAGGTAAAACTTTCAGCGCTAGGAGCTTATATACTGTCCCTTAACTCTGAAATACCTTAGCTCTTGGGTCTTGACTTTTCACATCCCACAGCCCACTTATGCTGATGACTTATGCATTTGCAGGGCTACACAGTGAAATGCAGGACCTGGGATTGACCTGGCTAAAAACTAACTGGAGGAGCATGGTGGTGGTTGAATTTTCACTGGATTTCCCTATCCTGACTGGCTCATGTCAGCATGAACACTGACACTGTCAGGAGGAATAGGACAGAAATGAGAACTGGGGGAAGAGCAAAGTTGTATTTTACTGACAGTGCCAATTTATGCTGCATTGAAGGTCTGAAACTGCAATGTAAAAAATACAATCTGAGACATCAAGTATGCAGAAATCTATAGCAAAACATCTGAATACAGGGAGAAAGATCTTTTAGATTCAATTATTACGTAAGTGGATTAAGAATTACATTCTTTAATTTCTTTAAAGATTTCATGCTTAATGCCTGTCATATATGGACACTTTAATGAGTGCCTGTCTACCCAAAACATTATTGCAAGCACAGAAAGATTGCTAGGCTGTGCAGCCAAAATGAGATGAATTGGTTGAGAGCAAGTGATAGGACAGAAAGAAAGGTCTTCCAGGTTCTGGAGACAGCCGGTAAAGTGCTCTGATAGCCACAAAATGTCACACAAGGTTGTGGGAGACATGCCCGAACCACAAGAATTTATGATAATCGGATAAACATCCAGTTTACTAAAACTTGTTCTTTTTCTTATATTGAGGTCATTATATAGAAGCCACACTCCATTTTACAGAGAATATTGGTCTCCCCAAATGTGACTCCCTACAAACTCCAATACACTGATTTAAGTTCTGCAGACATTTGAAATTTCTGAGCTATGTATACATACCAGAATAAATGACATTTATAAATGAAGCTTGGATGCAGTTGGTTTGGCAACTAACCAAATTATGCTTATATTGGTAAAATTTTAAATATTGGACTGAAATCATAACTAGAAAAAGAATGCAATAGACTCTAATAAGACTTGACAAATGAATTATGCTAACTCTTAGAATAACTGGAGGTGAACCAGTGTGTCCATCAGTGAAGGGATTTCGATTGCAAATAATGAAATTGGCTGTGGGCAGCTCAAACATCAGAAAATTACTGGCTATATTTGGAAGAACAAAGTAAAAGAAGAATATGGGACTATAAGATAAAGTTGTGTATTTTTCCATATTCAAAGACATATTTTGGGGAAAAAGTCTCTTATGCTTAGAAGGCATATTGTTTCTTTTCATCTAGTTATAAACTGCCCAACCCTTTATACAAATAAAGAACTAAGGAATTGGTGTAATTTAACTATGTACAATAATTTGAAACTTTGAAAAGAGTAAAACATTCTGTACTGTAGCTATTTTAATCTTGTTTCAGAACTAGATATCTCTGCTGTACAAGCTACAATATTGGTTCATCCGGGTGGAATGAAATATGACTAGCAATAGTGATACAGAAAATTCTGTTGATCTGATTTCCTCTCCCTCCCACTGCTCCTGACCATGAATACTTTAACCTCCAAATAGTTCAGCTGATGAATGAAAAAAAAGGGCTCTGAGATAGGAGCACTGGTTTCAAAACTGTTGCAAAATTAAATCCATATTTTCCCCTTAATGAACAAAATGAATGTATAATGGTATGGGGAAACCACAGTCATCACCACCAGACACAATAAATATCCCACGTATCGTATGAGCATCCAAGCATCCTTGGACAAAGTCTTGACTACAAATTGGCATACAGGTGTATCAATATGGATGTGTCACCAAAGATTGTCTAATACAAGAGAAATGCTGATGATTGTCATTTTTTTCCTGACCCTTTTTGATAAGGGATGTCAGTCAATAAGTCACTTTCTGTTCTATTTCTATTCAATGAGTGGTGTCAACATGCAGTTTAAGCCTGCTTCTCATAACAGCAAAAAATTGGTTTTATGAAGGGATTTTTTTGAGTCTGGAAATGGAACCAACCATTCAAAGAAAGTTTTAAAGTAATTTGTTCAATCTCCTGGAGTAATTATTCTCAAACGGTAGAGTGACAATTCAGCATTCTAACATTGCTGGTCATTTTAGAAGATACATTCATCTCATGGACTTACCTATTTTTGTAGGTCAAGTTGAAAGCAATTTGAGGACTGTAACAGAAATTGTCTTTCTTTCATCAATTTAAAAAGTGAAGTATTGTGAGGAGTGATGTGAAGTACCATCCTTTTGCTCTGGGTCACTTGGGCAAATTTACACAACACTTCAAGCATGTCAAAGGCACATTGATGTATTTTTTTGATACTACTATGCTGGGAAAAAGACCTACTGTAATTGAAGTTTTATGTGTTTAAAATGCTTCTTCCACTGCCATTATTCCAGTATTCATCAAATCCATACAGTTTCTTTCTTCTCTTTCTGTATTTACAGAAGGACTGGTGCAGACCTGAGCTGAAGAGTTAACCAGCTGCATAACTGCACATACATCATACAAAGGAGTAGTAAATGCTGTTCTGACCAACACTAACGAAGAGGCTAAATCATCACTAATAGAACAACCATCACCTGTTGGCCCAAGACAGGGAAGAGTGTCATCATAAGAAGAAATAATTTTCTGTAGGCTTTCTCTGACCCTACTGCAAAATAAGAAGAAAAAACACATTTTTTTATTTCCTTCAGTACTATAACTCTGAATATGTAAACAGATTTCCCATGAGTTTTATCAGCTTATGGTACTTGGAGACCGCATGTAGAGCTGTGAGGAACAATTTGTGACTATGAACTGTCTGCAGCCTCATTGATGCTACAGTTGGGTGAAAGCTAAGTTGCATGGTAATAAGCAAGGGATGAGGATATGACAATTGGAACCACCATGACATTGTAACAACTGACTTTCAGATTCTATTTTTATACATCTTTAAAACAATATTTACAGTGTGTTCCCTTTCTTGGTTATTATTTTATATTAAAAATAATTCTTAACTGACACAAGAATCTTAAGGAAGATCTAAGTAGCTGATTGTACTGATAAAACACTGAAGTTGGTTACACCCAAAATACTGCCCAATTACCTAAATAAACCAACCTTAAATTCAAGAAAAAATGTTTTCAGAAGTATATTTGTTTCAAATTTACTATGGTCTTTCTACTAATTAAAGTGCACTGTTCTTATACTACCTATGTCTGTTATCACTGTGTATAGTCACTAGAAATGTGTAAATGATAAATGTTGCAATAATATTTGCTGTGATATGTCAAATATATTAGGAAACATGACTTCCTTTCTTATTCATGCTTTTTCCTCTAAAGGCATAAAAAGCAGCATACTGAAATCTCCAGGCAATCTTCCACCTTCAAGTTCAGGGGGGAGATCAGGATGAAACTATGTTTTTCAACAGATTCTTCAATAGCATCTAAGAAATTCAATATAACATTGTAATAATAGTTTGAATGGTGCCACTTTAGCTTTAAAAGTATGATGGGAACAATTACACACACCTGTCTTAGCAGCAGGAATAGAAAGAAATTAATGTAGAAAACAACACCTCCAGAGAGCTTCAGCATGGAAACTGCAGGCAGAAACTAGGCCTACAGTCACATTTAGCCCTGCCTTGACAGATGATGTTGGATTCCAGTCCCAGCAGTGACATTTCTTCACTGTCAGACCTTGAAAGCAAGCGTTAGAACTACTGTGATTCAAGTGTTCATCTATTACTCTTTTCCTAGAACATCTTTGTGCCTGTGTTGCTACTTTGCAGATTACTTAAAAATGCCCTGGCTGAATGGATGACGACGTTTACTATGCATTGTGCCTTTCACTATCCTCAGTCTAAGAGACATGCTATCTCACTTGTTAAAGGCTAAGCTGAAGAGTTCAGATGAAATAAAGTACCTTCTTGTTTGAAAGACGCTGCCAGTTCTGCACAAACACAGAAGAAACTGTCAAAACACAATCTAGGTGCCAGGGTACAGCTATAAAACACTTACTAAAATCCTTTAAAAAGCCAGAAAGACATGATTCATGAGACAGTTGAAGAATTTTACTTGCATAAGTGCAAGGTAGAGAGTTGAATATCCTTTTTACATTTATAAGAGGTTATATTTGGCAAGTAAAACTAATTTTAATTACCTCATCAAGTAGTTCAGTCCTACATTATGACATTGATTATCTTACCTTTTATTAGGAAAGGATTGGGCTGATATAAAGGCTTTGTCTGCTTTAGGGAAATTATTCTCCACCAGTCATACTGGTGACCTTTTTCAAGGAAACTCACAGATCTCTCATTATGGTCCATTTCGGGTACATCTCAAGTCCCAATTCTGAAAAACCAACAAATAATTTAAAAACTCCCCAAACTAATAATAAACTCTCCTTGCTTAGTTTTAAAATGAAACCTGGTTTTGTTGGGTCTGTTTTTGCAGGATTAGGCTTTAGTAGGATTCTGCCTCTATTTTCTCTTTAACTGGATATATCTCATTTGTGTCACTTCATTAGGGATGAAAACGTATTTGCCAGGGAGATTTGATATAAACCATTTTTATGATTGTTCAATATTTAATCTCGGTGCGATTGACATCTAATTGTTGTTATTTAATAGCATGAATTTCTAAAGGTCTCTTTTGTTAAAGAGCTTTCAGTACAGGGCAGTAATATTCAAACCACATGCCCCATGTACCCGCACTTCAGGATCCCACTGATCTTCACCAGAGACAAGATGATTCCTAACCTGGGTGCTCGGAGAAGCTGAACAGTGAGTATAGGCTCTTATATGTAGAGCCTATGCAGGCTCCTCACTTAAGACAGTGCAAAAAATACCAAAAGCCCATAATGTGCCTATTCTGCTTGACCTATACATAATTTTAGATAAATGTAAAAAAAACCCAAAACCAATGAAGAATGGAACTGCCAGAGAAAGACATCTCCTGCCTGTCAGATGCTCCCTTCAGCCTGTGTGGGGTACTGGTGAAGCATGCTTGTGATGTTTTTTCAACATAGCTCAGACACTCTGGAAACTAATGAAATGTTTTGGGTGCCCTTTGAACTGAGGGCACACAGTTCTCTCAGAGTTGGAGGTGAAGTTTATTACATGAAAAAAATACCATTTTCTCCTCTTATCAGATATTCAAGCCCCAATTCTCTTTGGCATTCTCAGCATCATCAGATAACTTTTTCATATATTTATTTGTGTGGTTCCTCCTCAAACCTACATTGCACTCTGCCACCCACTCTGTTGTCTGGGAGTGAAGGCAGCCTTAGCTATTCATTTGAAAGCCAGTCCAAAGGATAGTGTGATAAAGCTCTGTCATGGTCAGGAGCACACCATGTTGGCATAGTTTTTCAGCTTGCAGTTTGGAGTCTAAGCAAAAGGGGCTTGTCCATAGGGTCACAGTCACCTCCTGATGTTGCTTGTCCTTTACACATCTTTTGGATTTTCCCATGGATAAATCGTGTTCAAGAGAAGACTCAAGTCTTTACTTCTAAGTTATGTCATGGGGAAGAGCTTTAAGTCCCCAAACACACAGAGGATGGGGGAGGGCAGGGGGAATTCCTCCATGTTCTCTTAAAGGAGAAGACTGTATGTATGTCAGATCCTTGGATGCCAAGAGAAAAGAATAAAACACCAACAGGCTTGTGTGAGGCATTGGACAGCCACAAAAAAACCCCTTAAGCTCTGAAACAGTGAGTATATATGGTGAAACTAGAACATAGATGGACATTCATGTTGTGGTGAATGGTTTGGTGATCTTCAGGCTGTGGTTAGCTTTTTCAGACCTAGGTATTACCATAGGGTTACTACAGCAGCAATGTAAGGTTAAAAATAAAAACAAAAGTCACATTCTAAAAGACGAGGCTCTGGAATGAGATAAAAATGCTGAAGGCAGCAAAGCCTTGCAAAACAAAGAGATGAAGAAACAATGGGCCTCGAATTGAGGCAAAAGAAATTTTCCCCTGGTCACGTGCCCAGAGATATCACAAGAAAGACTCAAGTTGTGTCCTTCAGCTGAACTTAGCTCATTATAATGTAAAATCCACACCTCCAGTGCTTAAGCTGCCCACCTCTAAGTAAAGACCCCTGCTCACTGAGCATGCATAGTACATTTAAAATGCACTGTACATCTAAATTGAGGAGGACAAAGAATCACCCAATGGGTAGAAAGTGTGTGCTTATATGATAAGAAGGAGTGTTTATAATATAAATATGCTGTTCAGCTGTAAGCAGGTGTGCTAGATTTGCGGATTATTGCCTAGTGGCCTCTTCTGCACAGAACTGAAATAAAACAAGTATCTGGAGCCTGTGTTTTGGCTCTTTGCACACTATGTAAAGAACCCAAACT
This sequence comes from Brachypteracias leptosomus, assembly GCA_013401335.1. NCBI lineage: Eukaryota > Metazoa > Chordata > Aves > Coraciiformes > Brachypteraciidae > Brachypteracias > Brachypteracias leptosomus. The sequence continues at coordinate 32,677 of VYZX01014194.1, read as the reverse complement.
TAGTACAAGAGTAGGGTAAGGTATCACTATAGTGATTTAATATTATACAGCATTTCTTAACTGCTTGGGTTTTAGCTGTTGTTGTTAATTACATGAATCTTCTTATTTGTCAGCATATTTACAAGATACAAAAAATAATCCATCCCAATAGGTCCCCAGCAAGAGTAACAATGACCTCCAGCTTTGTCCTTCAGGCAAGCCTCATAGAAACTGGACTTTGGTGTTCGATTTAAATTAACCATAACATTTACACAGCATTAACACTTAAGTAAACAAGACTCTAAAAATTACGACTGAATTCATGACAGTTACCTTCCATCACTTTTAAATGAACGTCTTATTTTAACAGAAGCCCCAGAACACTTAAACGTTAAAGAGGCAGTCAGTACCCTCCCGCCTGCAGTCAATGCCACCCCAGTTCCCTCTGGCCTCCTCCCACCCTCAGAGGGCCGCACACGGAAGTTGAGCGCCGCAGCGCCAGCCTCCCGCCCGCCAACCGCCGCTTCTCGCACCGCCCCACTACGTGGCGTCACAAAGGGGCCCGCCCCCGCCCGGCGCGTGCTCCGTAGCTGGCGCATGCGCTCTGCCCTTACCGGGCCCGGACGACCCGAGCCCGTCGGCGCGTGGGTGCTCGGGGCGGCCGGAAGTAGCGTGTGGTTGGGGGCGGGACCGTGGGTCGCGTGGGGCTGCCGGGGCGCGTGCAGCCAGCGCTGAGATGGAGTCGCAGATGGAAGTAGTAGCGCAGATGGAGAGCCTGGCGTTCGAGCCCAGCAGCGCCGGCCCGGCGCCGGGAGAGGAGCAGGCGGCGAGCACGGAGGGAGCGCCGGGCGAGGGACAGGGTGTCGGCACGGAGCAAGTGTCGGGCGAGAAACAGAAGGCGAGCATGGAGGGGCTGCCGGACGGGGAACAAGTGGCGAGCATGGAGCCGGTGCCGGGCGAGGAACAGGGGACGAGCATCGAGGGGGCGCCGGGCGGGGAACAGGCGGCCAGCATGGAGGGGCTGCTGGACGAAGAGCAGGCGGCGAGCATGGGGGGAGTGTCGGGCGAGGAACAGGGGGCGAGCACAGAGGGGCTGCCCGGCGAGGAGCAGGCAGTCAGCACGGAGCAGGTTTCAGGCGAGGAGCAGGGAACGAGCACGGAGGGGGCGCCAGGCGAGGAGCAGGGGGCGAGCACTGAGGGAACTCTGGGCGAAGAGCAGGCGGCCAGCATGGAGGAAGTGCTGGCAGAAGAGCAGGCGGCGAGCACGGAGGGGGCGCCGAACCTTCCGAGTTCCCGGGTGGGCAGTGTGGGAGAACAGGCCCCGCAGCCCCCAGCTGAGGGAACGTGCTACTCGCCAAAGCCAGCGGCTCCCCGCGGGGCTCCTGTTGTCGCTTCCTCGTCGGACTCGGACAGGTGGGTTTAGCCCCGCGTCTGGGTCGCGGGGCTAGAGGGACACGTAGTTCTCCGCGGGTTGCTTTTTCCCCTCAGGCTTACTGCTCGGTGGCCAGCGTGGACCTGCGGCTCTGCCCACCTGCTATGTGACTCAGTGATCTGCGGGCTAGGTGTCCAACTCTGCCCCCTTTACCTGGCTGGAAATTTTCATTCAGTTATAGTTCAGTAGGCTTTTTGTGGTTGAATTATCATAGAATGGCTTGGGTTGGAAGAGACCTCAAAGATCATCTAGTTCCAACTCCACTGCCATGGCAGAGACACCTCCCAGTAGACCAGGTTGCTCAAGGCCCCATCCAACCTGGCCATGAACACCTCCAGGGATGGAGCATCCACAGGCCTCTGGGTAACCTGTTCCAGTGTCTCACCACCCTCGGAGTGAAGAATTTCCTCCTAATTTCCAATCTAAATGTATCCTCTTCCAGTTTGAACCCATTACCCCTTGTCCTATGACTACAGGCCTTTGTAAAAATTTTCTCCCCAGCCTTCTTGTAGGCTCCCTTTAGATGCTGGTAGGCTGCAATAAGATCTCCCCAGAGCCTTCTCTTCTCCACACTGAATTAACCCAACTCTCTCAGCTTGTCTTCATAAGGAGAGGTGTTCAGGTACTCTGGTGATCTTTGTAGCCCTCCTCTGAACCCTCTTCAGCAGGTCCACTTCCTTAATTATTAAGTAATAATTAAGCCTCCAAAACAATGACTGTTAGAGCATAGAATTTAATGAAAACATGACTTTAGTGGTGGTGGCTTGTAGAAGGACATGGTTGGTTGGGCCACCATGACCGTTTCATTGTCCTATTTGACATGGTTCTCACAGGGTGCTCCTACCTGACTTCTGACAAGACACCTGCAGTGTCATAGCTGAAAAATCCTGAATGTAGGATTCAGGGTAAAGAGTTAGCAGATCTTATACTTGTGCTCTAATGTTGGTGTCTTGTTGAAAAAAGCTCATGTCAACTTCTGTGTTTCTTTAGAAGGTTCTTTCTACTTGCATCTGTGCTCTGGTGTTCAGTACAGTTGGTGAAAGATAGCTTTGGTTAGATGTGGGCTCTGTTTCAGCATTAGAAGCCTACACACTACTACAAAGTTTCAGTGAGTTTTGCTTTTTCCTTTTGGGCCCTTGCAGCAAGATGGATATGTGCTTATTCTAACCAATGAAGGCAGAAATGAAGTCTAAGGGCTTTCTCACATTAACAATTAATAGGTTAAAGCTCGAGTTTGGAAATACTTTGTTTGCTCAGTTTTAAAGTTTTTCTGGAACATCATGAAGTGATGGAGAGCAAAATTCCTGACCTATGACAGGGGCTTTGCCTGTAGTCTTTTTTGCTTCCAAAATCCCTTGTGCTGATGTTCAAATGAATATTAAAAGAAGAAATTTTGATAGTGTCAACTTACTTAGCTGTCTACATATATCTCAACCTGTTTTCTTTCTTTTTTTTTCCTTCCTCTTCTGATTGCTCTGTGGTAGTCTGTATGTTGATTTTTTTTCAAGAAGTGCATATTTGGCTTTTTCAAAAGATTTATTTGGAGAGGTGCTCTTATTTGTGGTTTCTCCTGTCAGCATTCATTGGAAAAAAAGTAGGGAGCAACGGATAATTGAAGACCATCCATTTGCTTGTGAAGGAGACTGTAAAACCAAAGAATCTGGAAGAGAGAGGGTTTTGTTTTGTATTTTATTTATCACTTTGTTTCTAAATGCTGCTTTGTTAACAGCCAAATCAGGTAAGAAGGGATAGAAGATCAATTACTCCCCATGCTTGTTTCTTCCAACAACTCTTAGACTTTTGCTGAAAGTAACATGTTGACATGAAATGAGGACTGGTTTCTTACTGTGTTCCTTACTTGAAATATTAAAAGTCTAAGACAAACATGTCTTATGAATGTGCCAGTGAGAAATATTAAATTACTCATCTGTGTGAATACATACTAAGGGAATTCAGACAGGCTGTGAATTATGAAACTAATCCGTTTTATCTCCAAAAATTTGATGGTCTGGTGTTTGGTATTTGTTTGTTTGTTTCTTACCTTTGTAGTCCAAGATGCATTGCTTGGTATAAGTATTTTCCTGACTTTCACTTAGCTTTATGGTAACTTAGGGATTCTACAAGAAGAGTGACTGTGAGCTATATAAGGTAGTTTAATGTATTATCTTTGAAAATTATTTTATATGCTCAGTTATGTCAGGTGATGTTCAATACTGTGAATTTAAGTGGCGCATAAAATTTAAATATGCTGGTAGTATATAGACAGTATGGTCATAATTTGGCTGTATTTATCTAAGTACTGTACTGAGGTGATCATCCCGTGACTCTCATGTCTTGTTTCGCTTGCAAACCAATGGATTGTAGGTCCCAAACTGTGACTATTGGATATGTCTGACAGAGGGAGTTATGCTGGTGCTGGACTTTGTGTGGGGTAGCCAGTGGAAGAAACTGGACTAGGTGAACTTAAAGGTGATTGCTTTCATGCCACATGCACCATTCAGCAGTGAAACAGTGGGAACCCAAACAAGCCACTGTAGTTGTTAGCATTTCCTCTGCTGAAGCTATTACCCTATTTATTTTATAGGGTATTATTTTATAATACTGTCCAGTGGCGTTAGGTTCAGAAAAGATTGCTGCTCTTCTGTATACAAATGCATGCATTTAAGAAAAACATCTTGTAACCAAAGGTATCTGAGTAATGTATAATCTAGCTACTCTTTTCATCTGCGATGTAGAAGTCTATGCTCTAACTCCCATGTTTGTTTTATTCAGTGATACAGATTCAGATAGTTCTTCAACTACATCCTCCTCTTCATGTTCTCCTTCAACAGCATCTGATGAAGATGATCATCCAAATGAGATGGAAAACAGATCTTACTGTGTTAAAACCAAAGATGAGCTGCCTGTTGACGTAAGTACAATGTGTTACCTTTTAAACCTTTTTCTAGTAACTCAGAATATTTTAACTTAATATTTTTCGGTCATTGCAATAACTAGTGGTTTAATGTACATTTTTACACTTGTTCAGGTATAGCACAGTTAATAACTTAAAATGTCTTGATTTTCAGTATATTGGGACTACTCTGAAGTGAGGTTCACAGCTTATTTCATGTTCATATTTGTATAAAATCGCAGTTGCAATGAATGAAAACAAATTTCTATATAGATTATTATAGTATATTTTTGTTGTTTGCATATTGCAGGCTTTCATCATCCTTTAAGTCAGAGACTTGAGGGTCTGTTATGTCTTAGAGGTGTATTTCAAATATGTTTAGCCTTAACTTTGTATGTTGTGTTAAGCATCCCAGAGGTTCAGATTGCATTGCCTCTATGCACTTAAGCAAAATTGTTAGGAGTGGTCATAGAATTGTTTTGTATTTGTTTTATTCTGCAATTTTTTTTGATAGCACTGTTTTATGTATTGCGAATCAGAACCCTAATTTGCCTCAGGATACTGTCTTTTGGTTTTGGTTCTCCTAAGTCTCATACTCATTAAGTATTGCTGCCATTGTTCTCCATTATCACAAAATTAAGAGGTTTAAAGGAATGAATTTTAATAATAATATGCTGACCTGATTAGCTATGCATCATGTCTAATGGATTACAAGTAGAAAGATAGTATAGCACTGTAATGTCAATTTATATTAACAATATATGTTTATCTGTTCTCCTGAGATATCTCCGTCTCATAAAAAATGCTTTCTGGAATGAGAAACAAGTCTGGTGAAGGTTACAAGAAATTAATAGAATCATAGAGGAGAGAAAAACAAACCAGTCTCCAAAGAGCAGATACCTTTGGCTACATTTACCTTTGCTTCAGTGCTCTGCAAGAGTCTATAGTGAAGTGCTAGATGACTGTCTGGGAAGGCTGAGGCATTGACATGCATTGGTAGTAGTAACAACAGGAGATGAGAGTATGTTGTTAGTTCTTAAACTGTTGCCCTAGAGACACTTGGAGTAAAGAAGAGCTCTTACATTATTCTTTTATACCTGAAATTAATAAAAGATTGAGAAACACATACAACGTTGTGTTCTGATGGAGTAAAACATCAGAGCAGTTCCTGCTTGCATGCACTTCACTTCGAAGTATGATTAATAGTAAAACCACTACAACTGCTTCTGTGACAGTGGGTTTGTTTGTTTGGGGTTTTTTTTACAGCACTGGACTTTTGAACAAAAAATCCTTGCTCAAATGAGAAAAATTGGAAAAGTACATCTATTTAAATAGAATTCACGTTAGTCTGAAAATACTTTGTTGATCTGCTCTTTTTGTCACGTTAGCTTACTAGCTTCAAGTCCAAATGTTTAAAAACATTGTCTTCCTTTTAAGTATTGGCCTGATTAATTTGATTCTGCAAAGTTGCAGCTTTTTTGCCAGTGATAGTAAGAACTGAAGTTCTAGCAACTACATTGTGTACTGTATCTTGTACTAAGCCATTCTGCAGTAATAGATGTGTAAAAGTATTGTAAATTGTCTTATGTAAATCTGAGCAAATATGATTTGAAAATTAAAATGTATCTGTTAAAAATGAAACTTTTATTATTTTTTTTACCCAAAAGCCCCAGTAATAGCTAACTTGCTAGAACATGGGGCAGAGATAAAAGACTAAAGAATGTATTTAACTGGACTATGTGCTTAGGGGAAAAAAGTGCACATTAGTGAAACTATTTTAGAAACCTGTTTTAAAGTGTAGGATTGGCAGATACTGTATATAGTATGACAGATGGTACAGTTTACGAATTTGACATTTATGATCAGAATTTTAGCTTTCTTCCTTCTGGTCTTTGGCCTTTGAATTGTTCTGGCGTCCATGACTCCATTACGTCTTAACAGTGAAGTTGGTTTAATGTTGGAGAACTGATTGTCCTGTAGAAGGGGGTGGTGTTTCTATCTGGATTCATGTCTTGACCTCAATGGTATATGATATGGGAAAGTCTTGGCCTTTGTTTGGTCTTTGAGTTGCTCTGGAAGCCTTTGCTAAGCGCTTTTCTTAAGAGTGAGGATTGTCAGATGAAGTTTTGATAAACCAGGATGAGATTCATCTATTAGAGATGGATTTTATTTCTGGTAATGGCCTTTAAAATTGAGTTCGGTGCTGAGATTTGGACTCTACATCTAAATTCAGAAGATGTTGAATTTGAAGGTAATTCATACTCCAGTGGCCCTTGCCTTGTATTCCACATACTCCATATTGAATTCACAGCAGTGTAGTATATACATACAAATCTTAGTTTATGAGTAAATTTGATGTGGATGATGAGCTCAGTGTTAATAAGCCTTTGGTAGCAGATTTTGGTGCTTACATTTAAGGAAAAAGTTTAATATTGCTTGTGCAGTACTCATTTATATATATGAAGTTTGGTGTTTTGTTTTGAAAGTGTTCTCTGTGATTATCCTCTTGTACCAAATACAACTTTTAGCTAAATACAATTTTCTTTGTATAGGTTGTTGTGGTCTTTACATCTCCTGTAATGTCTGAGTCATGACATAAATGGACAGACACCGTTTTGTCAAATTATACATATCTGGTGTATTTACTAATGTTTTATCTCTTGCTGTGCACATTTTTATTCTGTTGTGCATTGAATGTGGTTACAAGTTGTCTGATTTTTTTTAATTACTAGTTATTATATTGTACATTGAACTTAATTTATCTAACTCCAAATTCAGAAAATGAGCAAAATGTCTTATTGGTTGTTGGTTTTCTCCAGGTGAATAAAATTGGCTTCCACTTCAGATACATAGAAGCATCTCAATGGAAGATTGAGATGTAGACTAGCATCTCAATAGGAAAGATGTCTTCAAAAGTGACATTCCTCCAAGATGAGCTCATTTAGAATTATTCTGAAAAAGAGAAATCAAAGTAGCTTTATTCTTTTTATTAGATCTTCAAAATGCTAATAGGTTTTTCTGTTTGTCAAATTTATGCAGTGACAAAGTGATCAATGTCTTGGTGTGATGAGATTATTTGTTTGACTTGATATTTTCAGGAACTGCCTCCAGTTGAAGACATATCAATAATTCTGCCTGATAATATTGAACTGAGGCTCTTTGGGACAGTTTCCAGCATCATTGAGCAGCTAGGTAGGCAAGATATGTTTGCCTTCTTTTTAATGAAAATAATTTCTGTGTATCTCTGCATTAATTGTGTTCTTAACTGTTTCCTCAAAGCATCAGTACTGCAGCATTCTGTCTCAGGGTAGCAGGTTGCTGAAGAAGAACTCAGACTACCAAATGACATTTGTGTTGAATTCCCTTTGAGCTCGCTTACCTCTTCTAAAGATTAAGAAAGATACTATGACTATTATGCATGTGTGAATTTCTTGTTCTAATTGTTTTCATTTAAAAGCTTTTTTTCCTCATATATTATGATCTTTATATTAATTTGG
>VYZX01014194.1:0-10851 GCA_013401335.1 Brachypteracias leptosomus | reverse complement strand
TTTTTTTTTTTATATTCTAACCAATTTGTAGAATAGAATAGACTATTTCAGTTGGAAGAGACCTGCAGCGATCATCTAGTACAACTGTCTGACCAATTCAGGGCTAACCATAAGTTAAAGCATTGTTCAAATGCCTCTTAAACACTGATGGGCTTGAGGCACTCACCATCTCTGTAGGAAGCCTATTCCACTGTTTGATCACCCTCTCTGTAAAGAAATGTCCACTCTAAACTTCCCCAGGTGCAGTTTTGAACAATTCCCGCAATGAGATTGCCCTTCAANCATAAATATATTGAATAGAACTGGCCCTGTAATTGAACCCTGAGGAACATGGCTGGTAACCAGTCACCAGCCAGATGTAGCCTCATTCACTACAACCCTTAGAGCTCAGCCTTTCAGCTGCTTCTTCACCCAGTGCACTGTGAACTTGCTTGTTCATGTTCAGAACTTGTCCAGAAGGCTTGTCCAGGGGCTTTTCTATGCTTAAAAATAAGTCCCATAATGATGTATCAGTCTGTCAACCCAGAATGTTGCATTTTCCACTTCAGTGAGGATGATGCATTTTGAAATTCCTTTTTTTCTTTCCACAAATGCAACTGAGCTGAGCAGTGCTAACTTCTCTCAAAGAATAGAAGTCTCAGTTCTAACTGTGAAGTGCCTTCCTTTCTTGAGGAGATATCATCTCACAGAGAATCATCACTTGAGAATTAGAAGTGTTGCATAGAATTGGACTGTAGGTATGTGATCAGTAGAGCTTTGAAACCCTGTGTATAAAGAAACTTTTGGCTAGTCTTAGCTTTCTTTTGTTGAACAATCTCCTAGTGATGGTGATACAGAATGTGCTTACTGGCTAATGGTGAACTTCTTTTTTGTTTCTTAGTCATATTTTTAAAGCTGTTCAGGAAATAAGCTTGTAAATATGTAATTTGAATTTGTAGGAACTTAAGTAAATTTTAAATTTGGCTAAATATAGTCAAGTCTGCAGATGATAAAGATTTTTTTTTTTCCCAAAGGTGGTAGGGTTTTTATGATTTTTCTTAATTTTAGTTATGACACTGTTGCCCTCAGGTTAGAATCTGAAAGTACAGGGGGAACTTCAGGTTTACTGTACTTCACTATAGAAAGGAAGCTTGAACAAAGTCAGTGATGGCAAGGATTGGCGAACTTGATTGCTTTTTATGACACCTTTGTTTCCATGACTGTTCTTACTTTGTGATATGTTTGTGTGCTCTGTTTTGCAGAAAACAGCATATTGAACATCTTGTAATCCTTAATTGGAATAATCTTTGGATAGTTCTTACAGTTACAGTTTACACTAAAATATCTAAACTGTGAGAGCTGATGAGCTGATAGAAAGTAGCTTTTGCTGTGAAGGTAATAGCTGTTGACAAGGGTGCAGATTAAATTTTATGCTACCGATGCTTGAAATTCTCTTACAGCTGGACTCTTCTACAGCCCTCAGCTGGCACTGATTCTATAACTTTTCTGGCCAGCACCATTGATAAACTACTTGCAATTGCTGGAGTCAGGCTTTTTTTGTGATACTGTGAAGCTTTATTTTTGTATGAATGTTAAATTAATCCTTGTTAGGGCTTTTATGCTTGTTGCTTTAGGGTACATGGTAAATATTTCTCTTCCAACTATCTTGTAATAAGCCCAGCTTAACTGTAAACTCAGTAATAGAATCTCTCTGAGCCTTGTCTTTGGGGTCATAGGATGAGGAAGTGTGGTCTGTATGCTACAGGGCTAGCAGGAGCAGATAACTGATTTCTATGAGGTGGCTTTTATGGAATGTTACGTGGAAATTAGCTGGCAATAGAAGGTACTTGTTTGTTATTTCTGCTGTACTGGAGGATGATGACGTATTGAGGTCCTTATAAAAAAGCAGAAGTTGGTGAAAGATTTTACTTCATAGTATAGATATCATCTTGTTGTATTCCTTGGGCCTTTTTTTGAGTAAGAGTGTAATCCAGTTATGTAGAAGAGGGGATAGTTGTGTTCAGAATTAACTTTTATTTGGCTTTTTTAACGCTATTTTAGTGCAGTGTTTTTGAGATCCATGCTCAATGTATACTGTAGAGGTACATCAGTAAGCCACAAAGCCCTTCCTTTCAGAATTGGGAAGGAGAGGGTGAGAAAAATCCCTACTTAAGTTGTATGAGCAGGAAGTTTTTCAGGAAACTATGCTGACAGACTTCTTTCCTGTCAACTAATACCTTTTTTTTTCACTCTAAGCTAGAATTTGAAAGGCAACAAAGCCTTGTGTAACAGGAACAGAGTGTTGCAGTGACATTGAATCTGTTGTAAATGACAACATTCTCCAAAACTCAAAATTTCTTTGGAATAGCATTGCTATTACAAGTTTAACAGGAACAGTATTAATATACTACCGAACATTCCAATTTAGTGACATTTTTAGACAAGAGATACTTTTTTTAATGGAGTTTGACCGTGTTAAATTAATTTGGCAATCAATATGTTAACTGATTTTTAAAACCTGTATTTTAATTCACCTGGTCTTCAGTTTGGCCTTTGAAAACTCTTTCTTGGCAATAACTAGCCAGCTCCTTGAGAGATTCTAATTTTTTTTCTTACTAACGTCTANTATCCTCTCAAACCTGGAACACTAGGCAATCAAAAATTTGTGTTCAGTACTTGAATGTTGCTGATTTTAAAAAAATTAGAAGGAATAACTGAGTATTCTAAAACTATCTACAAGAAATTTTTGAAGTGTTAAGTTTTTTTTTGTTGAGAAGCCAGCTGAACACACAATGTCTCTTTGAATAGAAAATAGGAAACTGCAGCTTTAATACTACAGGATGGTTTTTTCTAAGTAATGATTTTGTTAGCTAGAAATATCAAGTCTCAACAGTCTTTATATGGCTTTGTTCTCTCTCCCCCCCCAGTTCTTGGATTTCAGTGATGATGAAAAAGAAAGGGAAGCAAAACATAAGAAAAAGAAGGCTCAAAGTCAAGGAAAGAAGAAACTCAAATCAGAAACGGATGCATCAAGTGAGTGAATGCTATGGGAGAATGCTTTTATCTCTTAAACTCAGTTTTAAATACACAATGATATCTATCTTAGTGATAGAGCTTTAATACAGTTAATTAGTATTTCTGTGCTTTTCAAAGTTATATTTATGAATTTTTGTCTATGTTCACTTTTTTTTTAAAGGAAAGTGAAGGTTTTTGCCATTAAACTCTGGGAGGAAAGTAGTATAGGAGCAGTACAGTTGTAAGAGCCTTTGAACCTCCTCTGACAACATTTGGTACAGTGAAGATATAGAATAGCTGCCACCTTTTGGAGTTTAGAGCTTACTTATTGTGGTGGTTATTGGGGCCCAAGTCCAGCTTAATCCTTTGAGAGCAGGGCCATGTGCAGTTTTTGGAACCCCATTATGCTGTTCTTTATGACTGGGGAGAAGGTGCAAGCCTTAGATGGGGAATTTATTCATGTGTCTGAAAAGGAAGCTCTTACTACACCTGTGGCATAGAAACACTCCTTTAAAATAACTTTTACTTGTGTAACCTGCTGAGAACCTTTCTGTTTATCTAACACAGTCATTCACTTGCATTGATTTTCTTGGACTGACTCCTTTCATGAGTTTGCAACTCCTCCTTTGTAAAGCTGCTAGACATTGCACCCCACTGAGCCCCCTTTCTCTTGATCTGGGATGTCAGTAACTATCCTGTTAACCCTTTTCCACTTTGTATCCCTTGTACCCTTTAAATAAAACAGGAATCTTTCTTGGACCAGCTTTTGCCCTATGGTTTTGACAGTTTTCCCTTAAGGGAAGGATCTGAATCATGCCATGCTTTCCCTTTGTTGCTGATGGTTATTTTCTCTCCTGGTTTCTGCTTATCTAGCATATGGCATGTTCCGCACCATGACCTTATTCTGCCAGCGTATTCCAGACCTGCCTTTGTCTGAGACTTGCTGAGGCTGTTACTGAACTGTGTTCCATAACTGAGAACACAATGGGAGGAACTGTCTTAATCTGTCAAGGGCGTATGGGTTTGCTGTGTTTTTCTGTAGATAATACGGTATAAATTGACATTGTGTGCTATTTAGTTTGGCTATGGAATTCAAAAAGGTTATCTGGCAAACTGAGACACCAACTCAGTCTCAGCTGGAGTTCTGCTTGGTTGCATCTTCATAAAGCTCTGAATATATTAAAATTGGCTCATTGTTAGTCTTTGATAGGAGAAGAAAGAGCAAAAGTACTCAAGTACTTTCACTTCAGTGCTTCCAAAAGTCCTGCATGCACCAAAGGAGTCTTAAGTCCTAATCCCCCATGATAATGAGTAAGAATTTTGGTATCCAGTTACCTTTCTGACTTAGCTTTTCAAAAGTGCAACTGTTTCAATGTAGTCTAGTGCCAAGGATTAGGTCTGCATACATTCTTAAAATTCACTGAATTTATGCAGTGTTATGTTCCTAAATACCTTTTTGCTTTTAGCCTTAACAATCCTTTAGAGATCATGTTTCAGTTCAAATTCTACAGCCTTTTGAACACCTTAGTAGCTCTTTGGAACATTTTTTAGTATTTCAGTGATCTTAATTTTACAGCACTTATCCTATTAATACTCCTGCAGTATTTATATGAAGTGGCAGTGTGCTTCTTATGAACCCTAAATATATGCTTAGGGACCTGTACAGGGAAAAATTAATCTTGGAAAGATGAATGCTGAAAGCTAATTGGCTGAAGGTACAGACTGCCTTTATTCTGATAAGAGTAAGTTAATTTTGTTAATTTGGTTTTGAATAATTTCTTGTGTCCTTTGTCTGTGTTGTAATAACAATGCAGCTCTGAAAGCTGTATACCAGTGTAACGCAGTGTTGATTTATCTTCAGTTTTTAAATACGTTGCTTTCAAATTGCATTTTAAACCAAAGCTTACAAAACACTCACAGTTTGAGTGTTCCTGTGATTCATTAATACAAATGAAAATGCCTGGAGGGAAAGTAAGTGAATTTTTTTTTTTTAATGACTGAATTTGCAACTCTCAAGATCATACTTCCTATATTACTCTTATAAATCAAGATGTTACTAAACAGTAAACTTGACAGTATTATTTTTGTTGTTTGTTTTATTTTCCAGTATTATTTGTTGATAAGATTACTTTTTAAATTTCCATGACTTCAGCTTGAAAGATTTGAGGTCTAAGCTTAATCTTTCCAAAAGAATATTAAAACTGTTTGTCTGTTTTGCTTTTGTGTGTGTGTGTGTTTTTTTTTTAAGGTGAGAATAAAAGCTGCCATCAGTCAGTTCAACAGCCTGCTTCAAGTTATTCATGGGGATACTGTGGCAGAGGGTTCTCCAGAGATTCATTTCCTCCTCCATCAGGCCCTCCAGGTTTAGTGAGACCACCACAAATGAGATCACCGCAGCTGTACTCTTCAGGCAACAGACAGGTGAGACCACCACAGCTGTACTCTTCAGGCAACACACAGGTGAGACCACCACAGCTGTACTCTTCAGGCAACACACAGGTGAGACCACCACAGCTGTACTCTTCAGGCAACACGCAGGTGAGACCACCACAGCTGTACTCTTCAGGCAACACGCAGGTGAGACCACCACAGCTGTACTCCTCGGACAACACACAAGTGAGACCACCACAGCTATACTCTTCAGACAACAGAATATATCAGGAATCTCCAGTGTTGCCACAACCTCATAGAGAAGAAAATTCAATGATGCAACAGTATCCCTATCCTCCTCCAGATTTTGGTTCTGTTAATAATGTGCATCAATTCCACCTTCCACCCTCAAATCTGAATATGGTTTGGACAGGCCCAAACATGTACAACTCATCATACTCATTTTTACCATCTCTGCCACCTCCACCTCCTCCAGAGAGTCATCCTTCTCAGTTTGAGCCTTACTAAGTTTCTGTAAACGTGCATACAAAGTAATACCATTTAAGCAGAGGAAGAACAAGTTGCTAAGACTATTTCCTTATTTTGGAAATGCTTCATTTTTCTGCAGCAGTACAGCAAATGCAGAGTTTGATGCTTTGTGGGACATCCATAGAAAACTTATTTTTTTCTATATATGTTTTCAGTTTCAAAAAAAAACTGTATGATAAAAATGACAATATTAAATAATTGTTTATTTTTATAATATCTCCTAGATTGGGATGATAAATAAACTTTTTGGAGACTGGTATATTTAGTAATAAATTTAAGAGTTTGTGTAATTACTGTCTAATACTAATGAGGATATGGTATTTTCATATTTTTAGAGTGGTTGTATATTGCTGTGCTGTACCATTTTTCTCAATTTCTTCAAGTTTTGAAATCTACTTGCATGAAAACTAAGAATTGGACACCTGAATTTTAAGCTAGGTTCGACAGTATTTGTATAAGGTATAAACTCCTGTTTTCCAACTTCTAATATTTCACTAATTTCATATTAAGACTGGATCTGGATCATCATCTTTTTAAATAGCTGGAATAGGTAGATAAGAATTTGGACCAGCAGCCGAGTTACTCTGTCAGATTTAGTGACCTACAGTAGCTGTAAAGATTAACTGATTAGATGTTTTGCAATTAAGTTAGGATGTAAAACTGCGTGATATGGGGAAATGAAAAACCAGCATAACTTACCTAGTTCACTCCTAATGTAGAAGTGCCCATAGATACATTCAGTACATAGCCTCTCTAGGAGGAAGTCATCAGACCTCTCAGGGAAAGAAAGTATGAGATTTCAGAAGTCCCTTGTTCAAATTTTTACCCAAAATGCAGGTGGTACTAGACTGCTATTTTGATTGTATTTATAGTCAAAACTGTCTCTTCAGAAATTGCAGCGTTCATCCACTCTACCAACTTGGTTCTAGGAGGGGGTGGAATTGTCAGACAAAGACAGTCTGGAACAACCTCCACCTGTCCAAAGGGTCAGTCTTGCAGTTGTGCTTCCTTAGTTTCCATGGAAGTAGCTCTAACTAGAATGGAAACCCTTAGACTGCATGAAGATTTTCTAAAAGAGGAAACAGAGGGACAAAAGCATCTTAAAAGATTACTTTTCCAATGAAAAATCATTGGTTAGTTGTAATGGTTTTTGAATCATTGACTAACAATCATAGAATGGTGGAATGGTTTGGATTGGAAGGGACGTTAAAGATCATCTGATTCTAACCCCCTTGCTATGGGCAGGGACACCTTCCACTAGACCAGGTTGTGCAAGGCCCCATCCAGCCTGGTCTTGAGCACATCTAGTGATGGAGCATCCACAACTTCCCTGGGAAACCTGTTCCAGTGGCTCAACACCCCAATAGTGAATAACTTCCTCCTAATTTGTCATCTACAATCAGTCTGAACCATTGAACAGAACTGATAGAAGTGTCTGGTATGTATTTCTCTTCTCAAACTCACAGTAGCCTCATTATTTTGGGTGTGTATTTAAAGGCTAAAGTCTGTAGGTGTTGCTTAGACTTGTACTCTGGTTCCAAATAGGAATGAAGCAAAAGTTTAATACATAGAGGGAGGGACTGTCTTCTCAAGATGCTGCTTCTTTGAATTAGAATTTAATTTCAGTCTTCTCAAGTTTTCTTACTTCAATACTTAAATACTAAAATTATGTAATAATTCTATGCTCTAATATATCTAGAACTAGTATTTCATACATGTGCAGCTGGAAAGGTTGTATCGATCTCAGATTTTATAGCAAACAGGTACTTGTACAGTGGTAACAAACTTTCAGAACAGCAGCATTCCAGACATCAATGTTTAGCTCAGTTCTTGCAGATTTTTTTTTTGTGTGTGTGGTAAAAAGAATGACCAGTTCTAGTCTGGTGCAAATGCTTATGTTTTAGGGTAAAGCCATTACCATTGCTAGTGATGGATGACAGTAAACTCAATACAGCCTTATGACTGTGGCTTAGCAGGCTTGCTTCATCTGAGCTTCTCTTGGCTCACCTAGAGTTTTGTTACTTCAATTAGTGATAACAACAATTTGTTAATGACCAGGTGGGTATGATTAATTTGTTTTATGTGTACCTTTATGGTATATCCATAAGTTTTTACGTAGAAGGCAATGGCAAGTGATTATTCTGCGTAGAATGGAGTATTCACAGCTTCAGTGAATAATGTAGAGGAATAGAGATCTGACAGGATAACAAGCTTTGAGTGGCAGTGCAGGATGCAGCAAGAGAGTACGTGGGATGCCAAGAGGTGGGGCATGGGCTGGCAAAAGAAACCCCTGGGTTAGAAGCTACTCCCCAGCGGTCCATTAAAGAAATGCAGTCCTGGCTATAGACAGCCTGTTCTGAGTATAACAGAAAAAAGTATATAACACATGTAAAACACACTATACACAGTCAAATCAGATGTAACACTGAACATGGAAACGAATGAAGAAAGAGCAAGATGTTACAAGTGCATTATTAAACGTGAAAATGAAAGTGATCCCAGGTCAATTACAGATCGAGGAAGAAACTGTCATTGTCACACTTGGGCTTGGGATGCCGATGACTTGCTGGATGTCCCTGGCACAGACACACCATCAGCCTCAAGATCCAGAGGGGCAGTTGAAGTGTAAACAACACCGGGGAAAAAAGAGTGAGGTAATTGGAAGTGTACATATAACAATTTTTAAGTAATGCTAGTAGTGAAACATTTATGTATAGTAATGTTCATTTCTTTTCTGAAGTAATTGGATCTGGACTAACAATTCTTTGTTTAGACTGTTAAGATTTCACTTACACTAAGGTGTATCCTCTTTTCCTATAACAACATTCTGAATGTAACAAAACCCAATATAAAATCAAGTTACAAAATGTAGTTTTGGCAGAAAACTAAGCTATTTTATTAATGCTTGGTAGTTAACTGCAGTACTGTTTGTGTGCACTCGCCTGTTTTTTGTTGAAACAAATTTTGCAGGTGTTCCGTGTTTAGTGAGTACAGATGACACTTGCAGAACTTTGCTTGGAATCAAGTTTAGTTCTTCATTCTGAAATTACTTGAGAGCTAGGTATGAATATTGATTACTGAGTTTGAAATACATGGAGGGTTGATTTCCTTGCCCAAAATTGTTACACACAATGTCCCTTACACTGAGGAATAAGCATTGCAATTGTTTGCTAGAGTAGCACCATCTTAATTTGAAAACTGAGTGAATGTACCTCTTCTTTTTTAAGCAAAGATCTTGAATGTAATCATTGATTATTAAGTAATTTGAGGGAATCAGAACCTGAGATGTGTTTGCAAGTTGAGCTGTCTGGAAAGGAAAACAAAACTGCGCACACTTGACAGAAAAATGAATGTCATAGAAATTCTTCTTTCCTATCTTTAGCTCATTGAAAAAGTGTCCTCTTTGTCCACAGGCCTTTAAAGCCTTAACTATAAAGCTTGGGAAAACTGGCTTGATAATTTTAGTGGCAAGAATAGCTGATTTTGTTTGACCCAAGCTATTTCTATGTCAAGCTGTTTTACAGAAATCTGTTACTGATGTTACTGTGTTACATCAGGCACATTACTACATTAAAGTGTTAGAGCAATATGCTGTAGTAGGATTGAGTAACTCATCTGCTGAACTGCACTGTTCTGTGTCTGAACACCAGTTCAGTCCTACACCCAGACAGATCCTTGGCAAATGAAGCTCTTTAAGACACTCTCCTTTTTCTCTGCTGCTGGATATTGGACAGCAATGCACGCAAGCTTAATTCTTGATCAGTGCTACTTAGGAGCAGGCTGAGCTCTTTCATCTGAAATAATTTGGTATGTAATGCACCCTCTCTAGAGATACTCCAAATTAGAAAAGCCAGCCAGCCAGAAAATAAAGTCATGAAATGTGAATCACGCAGGCACACAAAGACAGAAGGGCTTAAAACCCTCTGTTCTTCCTGCCTATCGATAGCATTCAATCCTGATTCCAGCTGAAAATACCAGCAAACACCTATTTGCTAGGAGTTTTGCTATGACCTATGTCCCAGCAACTGGCAGGTTGCTCAATTAGTATGCTGATATCAGAAAAGGTGTTGAAGTCAAATGCTTTGAGTAAAATCACTGGAATACATCTGATGTGTTTAAAGCAAACAAAACCAATAACCAAACTAATTCACTACTTATGTCTGAATACTGTTTTTTTTCTAGTAATTGTATGTGGTGTAGGAATATTACAATGGCATGTTTATTAATTTTCTCTCATTTTTTACTGAATTGTTAGGATTTACTACATTGTTGGGAGGTTAGACCTTTACAATAGTTTGCTTCCATTCAATGAGATATAGTTGGGAAGTCTGTAAAAGTCTCCAGAGAAGAGTGTGTTTCTTCTTTTGTTGTTCTTTCCTCTCAAAGGTGAGAAAAAAATGGCAACATTAGAAAAGTTTTGAATCCAGGACAGAATTTTCAGAAGTGACTCTAAGCAGCTATTTGTGCAAGTCTTCAGTAAAGTAGTATTTTCTAGAAGGCCGATATTTCTCTAAATAGACTCACATGATGTCTTCAGGCTGGAGAGCTGCAATAGAATCCTGTCACTTCTGTGCCATTTTTAGTTATTTCCCCCATGGGTTTTAATGTTTCTTTATGGGCTGCTTTCCAAGAAAGCTTAAGGCATGGGATGAATGAAAAGCCAGAGACAGGAGAAATTGAATGAAAATCAGAGGTTTAGGGGAAAAGATTGGCTATATTTTTTTCAAAAGGCTGAGGCTTATAAATAGAAGTATGGATGCAATAAACTATTGAGCTATAGAAATGATTAACTATGGTAGCATAGGAAAATGAAAATTGTAATCACATACTTGGCAACATTCGTTTTGAATTTGTAAACAAAAAATAATGGTACTTTTGCTGTCTTCTAACTCCAGTTTGGACAAGAGTCAGCAGTGAGAACCATAGAATCATTTAGGT
>VYZX01014193.1:128807-142209 GCA_013401335.1 Brachypteracias leptosomus | reverse complement strand
AGCCTGACCTTGAATGACTCCGGTGACCTCTGTGTCCAACTAAGTGAGTAGAGTGCTGGTGGCTGAAGAGAGACTAGCAGAGCTTAGGGAGCTTTGCGGATCTACTGAGGTTATGTAGCATCTGTACGAAGCCAAAGGCACAGACCTGCCCAGATGACTTTTCTGCTTTGAACTCAGCCCCAGTTTTTCCTTCAGCCGGAGTACTCAGAAGACAGGCACAACAAAAGCTGGAATTACATGTTTTAAAATCTTAGAAATTTTGGAGCAAATAAGGAGGGAGGTAGAAGCAATAGTCAATATTGATGCAAGGATGAAAGGGATATTGCCATCTCATAACTGCTGACCTTAGCCAAAACCGTAACCCCTGTTACTGGTGCTCATGTAGGATCATGTTTTGATCCCTGTTCACCAGAAGTAAAAGGGTTACCAGAGGTAAAACAATTAAACTGTTCTGGAGGGTGTGGGGATGGTGGAAAATGAGTGATGCGCATACTCTGTCCATTCAAAGAGTGCAACACAGAGTTTTGATTCAGGTGGTCTTCCTATTGCCACTTCTGAGCAAGCGTTCTTCATCTTGGATAAATAAACCAAAGGCAGCCAGACATGGGCATGGGCATGTTACTGTAAAAGTTTTTTTCAGTACTTTTAACCTCAACAGGCAAAATTCCAGCATTCACATTTCTTCAGACTATGTGATATTTACATCATCTGTTTTAAAATAAGATGTTTTAAAATTGGAAAAATTAGACAGAATTTTCCTAGATAGAATTTTCACAAATACCTCCATGATTTAGAGTCTGAAATCTGCATTTCTGTGCAAGCCAGTAGGGTCAATCTACTAAATTCCTTGTGTATAATATCTGTAAAGTCTGTCTAGTACAGCAAGATGCCATATCAATAATATTGATATCATACATACACATTTTCCTGGACTTTCACATCACATTGAAGTTTATTCCTCAGAGTTTACTCAGTCAAATTGAACAAGGAGAAAACTGATTTCTTCATGGTAACAAACCATATGAATTTTAAGGCTGTGGTTCAGTTTTTGAGAGGAGTGTGTATACAGAAACTAATCTTTTGTTGTGATTGCTTTCGCTGTGATGGTCACTGAAAAGTGTCTTCCTGAAAAGGCTAAAGTTAAGCATTTGGTGTAATTAAGAAGTCTCTGAAGAAATGGATATGCAGTTCAGAATTTTTAAATGAAATGTGTAGATAAAGTTGGCTTAGAAAATGTATGTAGCAAATAGAGTGATTTTCACAAGCTAATCAGCCGGATGTTTATAAGAGACAGACTTAAGTATCCCATTCAGGCAGCTATCCGTAAGTGCCACCAACATATCTACTCAGTTGAGTGCTATAGATAGAAAAGGCTGGATGTTCAGAAGCTGTATGTAGCATTTCTGAATACCTTTCTCACTAATTAAACAATCAAAATAGGGACCGTAGTCATGGTGGTATTCAAAAATATTTGTCTCAGGAATGAAGAGCGTGATTTAATTAAATCATCTGTGAACTCTGTTGGCAACAACTATATAGTTATGTTCAACTTTCCTTAAAGTTTGTGTCAGTTCTCCTCTTTCAATCCTGCTCTTAGTTGACTGCTGGAAACTGGGAACTGACCACTTATTAAAAAAAAATGGAGATGAGCTCTGGGTCTTTTGAAATATCAGGCATTCTGAGCTTTTAATGGACTTTTAATATGCTTTTCCTTTAAAAAACAAGTTCCTTTAATTCTGTTTGCAATTGCTAAAATCAGTTGCTAGACTCACAGCAGATTTAGGACTTTCTTCTGTTCTTCTTTGTGGGACCAAACCTATTCTGTCCCCATGCTGGCTTAGGAATCAAGCGGTAAGTCAAAAAATAAAAATATTAAGTACGTCTTACAGTTCATAGTGAGATAAAAATATTAGGTACGTCTTACAGTTCATAGTGAGAAGAGCTTTCTAGAGAGTGATCTGGGTTTGTTTAGTTGTTTTTTTTTTCTACTGATGAGAAGTGAACAAACCTGGTAAAATTGTCTTCTAAAAGAAAACGAAGCTCTACAGGCTGCTCTTGGATCACATGTATTGCTCCTGTTGATTCCAAGTTGGCTTGACTCAATTCTATATTTAAATAATTCCCTTACAGCTAGTCTCTCAGCTTTCTGGGGTTTTTTAATCCATCAGATTTTATTTGGATATAAATGACAACACGTACTTGGCATCATAAAAATTAGGATGTCTGACTATAATTTAAGAGCAGCAGGAGGGACTGCTGTACAGCTGTTTTCACTGCCACTGCAGTTTCAATCCCTTAACTCAGCCCCAAACTTTCCTGTGAAACCAACCTACATCCACTGCATCATGCAACTCTTCACATATCACAATTCAAAAGTGTTATATTCTGATTCTTTGGGCAAAAGACTTTGTGTTAGCTCTTTATATTTCCTTTAGGTCAGCTGTTAATATAAATTACCATCACATTTCACACAGGATGGATTCAATAAGGGATTCCATAGGTGAGACTTGTTTTGGTGGACCAGATAGAATGCATAATTATGATATTTGCTCAGTATTTGAAAGTTCAGTCTTATTCCCTTTAAGTATTGCCTCTTTTTCCTTTAGTGTTTGGATTTGTGGTTTTTTTCATAAACTGACAGCTATATGACTACTTACAGAGCATTTATACTTAGTGATTTTATGCTATTTTGTTGAACAAAACAGATTTTAAGTTTCACTTTACATTGTAGGTTATTTCTGAAAATTCATGGAGATGTGTATATATATTGCCTTCTCAGTGCTTACTGAGAGGAAATAACCAGATATTAAACTTTAGGTTTCTTGTTGAAATGTAGCCCTGGTCAAAAAGTCTTATCTGAAATCTTTAAGATGTCCCCTTGAAATAAATATGTTGATACCAGTCCAGTCTTGGAAGACACTTTTCCATATTTGAAAAGCAGAATGTAATTGTGTGTGTTTTAACAGTTTCTGTAGGGTATGGCATGCATCTTTCAGAAATGCAGTTGATTGGACTTGCAATTTACAATTTTTAATAGACCTGAATTACAACCTGCCATGAGCACTGAGACTAAGAATCCCTAAGATAGACATTTTAAAGTGTAAAACAAACATCACAGGTTTGAAATGAAGTAAACTTTGTGAGCCCAAGTTTGTGTTCCAACTATGGAGCAATTTGAATTTTTCTGGGAGAGCTGAGGACAGCAAGAGAGTCTGCTGAAGTTTCTTTAATAAACAACATAATTTTGTTATTTTTTACAGTGATTTTGCTAGCAAAAATGTGATCTTAGTATGAAGGCTGCAGCCTGAAGTATTGTTGTAATAATAAAGATCTCTAGATAATACATTAGAAAATACAACTTTCATGCATAACCATTCTAGTGGAAAGGTCATCTCAAAGGCTTTAGTTGCAGTGTGAGCTAAATGAAAAAGAAAATAAGGAAGAGTTGTGTGCATTACATTTTGCAGATGTTTCAATCGATCCTCAACTATCTGAGGAACCAATAATTTGGCATTTTACTGTTTTGAATGTTCTATGAAATTTGGAATAATCCTACAAACAGTGCAAATTCAACAGAAAGACCACTGTGTTCTAGATTTAATATTCTCTTATGGATATTCATTGGCTGTAAAGATTCTAATCCCTTTCTATATGAGGAGTGATGCACTCTTAAAATTCACTGTCACCATTGTTATTGCACTTTCTCAAAATCAGTGTGTTATTCAAAGCTACAGGCTTGTGGAGGCAGTAATCTTAAATCTGTCATCTTAACTACATCTAGTTTGTATTCTGAAACATACTACCAGTACATACATATAATCACAGTAAACATGGTACTACATTGAGTCATTTTGCCTTTTTTTTTTTCTCCTAGGCCTTCAATGAATTTGAGATAGAACAACATCAAGAATGTGCTTATGACCACTTGGAAGTGTTTGATGGTGAAAGTGAAAAATCACCAATTCTGGGACGCTTATGTGGCAATAAGATACCAGATCCTCTTATTGCTACTGGAAACAAAATGTTTCTCCGCTTTATTTCTGATGCATCGGTTCAAAGAAAAGGCTTCCAAGCAACGCACTCTACAGGTCAGAAAATCCAGATATGCTTTACTAATAACTTCTCCTTTGTTCTTTACTGGAAAATATTCAGGCATTTATTTTATAGGAAAGGGATGAGGTAACAGATTAAACAATGTTACAACTAACCTAACATAACCTTAAGAAAAAGTCGGAGATTGCAGAAAGTTTTCTCTAATATTTTAGATGTTTCTTTGCCCTTCTCTTTATCTTTCTCTCTCTCATAAGTAAGTGTTTAAAAGATTTTGAACAAAATCCAATACCAAAGATATTGGCATAGACAATCAAAGAGATATTTCTTAGGATTCGTTTCATTATTTTGTAAAGGATTCAATAGCTTTTCATTGTATTTGTAATGGCAATACTTCACTGGGGCATGTGATGCACCTCCATTACTTTTCTGTTCTAACTTAAACAAAAGTCTGAGTTTTGTGTAAACATCTGTTACTTTCCTGTAAAGCTAAAAAGGAAAGACAAGCCAAAGAAAAAACAATCCTGAAAGATTTCTTAGAACCTTAAGAATATAGTCTCCGCCATATTTACCATTAAATTTTGTTCTTTGGCAGGAATCACTGAAATTGAAAAGGATGTTTTGCAATTGTACTGATAGATTTCTTGGGACATATTCATAGTGCATATATGATTTCTCTGATGTTGCTTGCCTTACAGTGGCCCCTAGTGCTGAATTTCTGAACCACAGTGCCTGCTGTCAAACGAGGAGCTTAGGGGGTTTTGTTTGGTTGGTTGATTTGGTTTTCTTCTTCAGCCATAATGTCTGTCATTATTTTACAAAGTTCATTCTAATTGATCCACTATTTGTCAATAAATATTAAAGCAGAAAATATGTATAAATATCTGTGCTAGAAGATAAGATTTACTGACAGGGGGCAGTATTCATCAAGTTGGTGTGTAGCACTTAGCTAACAAATCCTCATATATCAATGTTAGTATTTTATCTTTTCATTTTTCTTCTGCTTTATTAAGAATAATGCTAAAACTTTATTAATTTAGTTTCATTTTCAGAGAAAGTCAGTGGGCAACTATTCACTTCTCATGATCTGGGCTTAAAAAGCAAAAAGTTTAACTATCTGTAATTCGATTTGTTCTTGTGGAAGATCCTCTTTTACAAGCATGCCATTGTTTCCCTTCCCTACTGCAGTAACCCCTCCTCTTAGATGGAAAATAAGATAGAAATTGTAATAATTGCTCATTTTTAAATTATCTTGGGGTAAATAAAGGTCAGAACTCTTGTTAGAAACAGATGTTGTTAAATTGCTCTCTCATTTATTCTTCACACTTTCAATTTGCAGTATTGGAGTAGTCACTATGTGAAAGATTTCAAATGTCTGAAGAATAAAATCTGACCAATTTTTAAAAGTGTCATAAAATTTATAAGGTTTTCCTCATTAAGAGAGGACAGTTATTTCTGTCAACTGCTGTTCCACAAGCTTCAAATTAAGTTGAACAGCACATTACCAGTATGTGCTTTGAGGTAGCGTTTGAATGAGACAACTCAGGTCTTGCAGCATTTTCCTGCAGTCTTGAGCCAAACACAGATGCTCTGTGGGAATTTTACCTCTCTGCTTTGGACACAGAAGTGAATGAATAGATATCTACCCAAGTGTATAGACAATATGTTTCCTTATTTTATTTTTTATAGCAAGTAATAATTGACAGTATGCAATGGAAGCAGGCAAGGTTGCACTTAATGCTACAAAGATGTGCAGATAGAGGGGGAGAGCTGAGGAAGCTGCTTCCTTCACTTATGACCTGTTGGCAGAACTCACTCAGTAGAAGGACTTGTGTAATATAACAGCAGTGAAAGAGTAACTGGATGCTATGCCTAAAGGTGTCTGTGTGCTGTGTTCCTGGCATCTTCATGATTTAATGGCCTCTTATTCTATTAGATCCTGATGATAATGTTGGTTTCTGTTCTGTGACATTTCTATGCTTGAAATAATATCCAAATTCCAAATTTCCATTGAATGTTTTGGCAAACAGGATAAAACCATAGCAGCAAAAACTGTAAAGTTTAAAAAAATAGATTGGATAGAAAGGCTTCAGTCAGTAGGTGGAGTAAAACTTATAAAATATTGTTTTTAAAGTGCATCACAGTTTTAGAAAGAGATTCTGTTATATTTTCCCCTCTCAGAAAAGGCATAACCCATCCAGAAGGAATCTATAAAAATACTCCTGACAGAACATTAAACATCATTGCTCAGGGAGTGATTTTGTTGCCCTAACACGAGCATCTAGTTCCCTTCTGGATAACCTCATTTATGGTGCCTGGCCTCCAGCCACTGCTGCAGGAGGTTGCAGGTCTGCTGTAGGTCTTGTTTCTAACTGTCAACCCTGGTAGAATGTCTTTGACAAATTTGGGCATCTCAGATGTCACGCAGTTTAGGAACGTATGTCACTTCCAGAATGAGTGTAATAATTCAGTATGGCAATGCTGAATCAAATTTATAATCTTGCTTCACTAGTCCAGGTAGCCTGGATTTAAGATTTTCCCATCTATTCAGATTGTTAAACACTCTAGAGACTACTGCTTGATTTGCTCTTTTGTTTATAAGAGGCCTAAAAGCCCCTGGAAAGGTCAAGAAACAAGAGAGGGTTTTTGTTCCTTAACTGATTTAGAAGAAAAGTCTTTCACCCAAAGCTGTCAGATCAATTGCATTTTACAAGTCAGAGATATTTCTTTACAGTCAGATGTGTACATCATAGCTACATCAGAGCAATACCTGGGCAATGGAAAGCATGATGGGTGGTGCAGCTGGGTTGGTTCTGGTATCAAGGCTAAGCAAGCGGTGCTGTGCGACGCTGCTCTGCCCTATGGAGACCCATCACAGCCTGTCCCACACACCCTACTGCAGCGCCGCATGGTGCAGGCTGGATGTAGACTTTTGAAACTAAACTTAGTCCTTAAGAAATTGAAATTTGAAAATTTGACTTGTAATTTCTAAAATCAATACTTTATCCTAAAATATAAGGCTGTAGTACATGGGAGAAGGGCAGGGGAAAGGAAATTGCAATTTTCTGCAGTTGTTAGTATGTCTACAACTTTCCTTTAAGCTATTGTCCACTGTAGCAGCAGAGGGAAAAAATACAGACAATTTTTCCTTAGCAGCTGTTCTGCATCTGAGGCAGGGAGATGTTCTTAATATTGGCAGCAATCCAGTCCAGTAAAAAAAAAAAAAGGTAAGTAAATAAAATCAAGAATAGGGGGAAAAAAAATCAGTATATCAGAATACCAATGAGAAATAACTGTTTGAACTATCTCATTTGAAAGATTTTTGTTATCAAGTACTCCTATCTGTCCTTTAAAAGCAAAAAAAATAGACATTTCAGACTGAATAACAGATCATACATAATGGATTTCTCACATAATTTGTATTTCCTATTTTGAGTCCTTCATTTTCTTATTAAAAAAAAATACACGGTTTTTTAAAAAATAAGGATTTTCTCATTACTGTCATTAATTCTCAGCTGAAATGTGACTCCTCATAATATAACATTGCAATTGGTCATGTAGCATGGATGGAGTCTGTGATACTGAAGTCAAATTCAAAGTATTTCTTTGCCAAAGCTTAGAAATGTTTGAATCTTGCAATTTGTTTCAGGTTAGTATAAAATGATCAATTTATAATATCTACATTTTATCAAAATACAGATAGAATTATCTGTTCTTTTTTTGTATATATAAAAATTGAATCCAAACTTGTTAATCTCAGGTTTTGGTTCAAACTCATTTGCACTTGGTGTTTTTATGGGTGCTGTAAGGGATAGTTTGTTCTTGATGAGGAACCAAAATTACGTTATGCTGTTTTCATTGAAATTTTTGTACTTGTAAAGTTAAAAAACCTCCAATTATCTCTTGGAAACATAATAAACAATGCAATTTTTTCTTTTAAGTACAATTTTCCATCTGTTGTTGGTTGCATTGTAATAGCACTTAATTGTAATATGCACTGTAATGGCAAATACATATCACCTATGCATTTAAGTTACTGTAGGAGCTGAATTCACTGGCTATTTAGAATATAATGCTAGTTTTAATTATAGCTGCTAAAGATATTTGGAAAGGGTGAAGTACTAACTACGGTATTATTTATTTATTTTTAGTGTTCAATGCATTTTCAGCAATTTCTGTTCTCCAGCAAACTGGCTAAAGAACACCTTTTTAAATTATACAGTAAAATTAATATTTAAAATTTGGAACTTTCTGAGCAGTTACAAACAAGGTCTAAAGCCCCCCATATATTTTGCTACTGTGTAAAAATAGAGATTTATACTGAAAAAATGGTTTTGGCATGAGGCAAGGATCTCCTGCTCAAGACTTGCCTCAAGCATGTTTTCAGCTACAAGACTTTCTCTGGTATTAGAAGCTTTCTCCTGGTCATGATCGTTTGCAGAGAAAGACCTGTTCATGTCCATGAACTGCAGAGCAATCAAGCTAGTGAACTTGGCAGTGGTGTTTGGTATTGAGCTGGCTCTCTAGGCACTGCATGATGGTTAAAGCTGACACCCCTAGGACACACAAGGCTTTTGCATTTGATGATTGATAACATGCACTATTGCTGATCCTCCCCCACTACTTGCAAATAGTGTCATTAACCCATGTGGAAACATTAACACCACTGAAATGTGGATGCCTCACTTAAAGCAATTGCCTTGCTGGCCACAGGCTCCTCTCAACTGCGCACCCAAAGAATGTCCTACTGCTTGAACCATGTTCCTTATAATGCTGGTGTTCCCTGTCTTTTTCTCTTTCACTGGAAAATTATGAAATTTGTTCAAGTCTCTGTAGTTATAAAACAGCATTTATATAGGTAACACTCAGAATAATGGATTTGTATTCATACCTGGTAGTATTTCACTCTACACCTTATTCGATTGACCTGCTTGTGGCATAAAAATGCACTCAGTCTGAATAAGGCTGGACATCTAAGAAAAGAAAATTCTAATTTGCACTGAATCAGCTTCTTCATCCTTTTTTTTTTTTTTTTTCCCCTCTCTGTTTAGAGTGTGGTGGTCGGCTGAGAGCTGAAACCAAGCCCAAAGATCTGTACTCACATGCTCAGTTTGGTGATAACAACTATCCAGTCCAGGCAGACTGCGACTGGCTTCTGGTGGCAGAGCGCGGCTATCGAGTCGAGTTAATGTTTCAGACTTTTGAAGTTGAAGAAGAGGCAGACTGTGGTTATGATTACGTGGAGCTCTTTGATGGTCATGATAAGACAGCTGTGAGACTTGGTCGATTTTGTGGATCTGGGGTAAGTAACCAGGTACTAAACCTTTTATTTCCACAACAAAAAGGATAAGAAAGACAGAGCAGAGGAAGAAAAGGGTCAAGAAGCGGTGAGGTTCAGTCACTACACCATATAATGAAGATACTAGATTATATGCTTCAGATTTTATATATATATAAAAAAAAATTTGCAGACTTGTAGTACAAGCATTCTCTTGGAATATTTTCAACAATAAATATTCTTATCTAGTTTTTGATTGAAGTATTTTAATGTTTAGCTTTAGCTAACTGACAGTGCAGGGTGTTTATGAGCACCCAAGACAAAAAATAAGCTTTTTCCCTTATGAGAGAAAAATGCACCAGTATTTAAATTTATCACATGAAAATTCTTTCAATCTGAATGAGGAAGCCACATTTTACAGGGAGAGAGGCATTTGGGAAGAATTTATAATATGTTCATCTACTGTTTAAATCAATTTTTGGAAAAAAGTGCTCCTATATTGTGTGATTAATACAGGCCTTAAGAAAGCCCTGTCATCCCATATGCATGTCTGTGAGGCATGGGGGAAATTGGCCAGGTGACATCCTGTAGAGGATGTATCCTATTTCTTCTTTTAGACCTGTGTGGTTCTGTTGGCTGCCTGCCTTGCGAAAGCTGGTGCAATGATCCCACAAGTCCTCATCAATTCTTTATATGTGTGGAAATGCAAGCACGCTTTCATACATGCACTCTTTGGCTAATAGAGGTTTGAAAGACTCTACATGACAGGAGAGAAGCACCACTTAATTAATCACATGTCACTTATTTGATTCAGCCATGGTGCTGGATTGAACATCTTGATCATTCAGATGGGCTACCTGTAAGCTGGCTTAAATCCTTTTAGACCTTTTTTGAAAACTTAAAGAGACAGGAAAGGTGCTATCACTGAACTGTAGGCAATATATTCTAAGGGAAATGCTACAACTGAGCCCAGCATCTACTAATTTACACAAAACAATACTTTTCTTTGCAAGTTGCCCTGTTTCGCAAGGGGGGCAGCAAACTGGAGAATGGCCCAACTTAGGGCCCAAATTTTTTTCTTTTGAGGGGTAGGGGTGTGGGGGAGTGGTGGTGGTGAGGTGAGATGGTTCAGTTTTGTTGTTTGGTTGGTTTGGTTCTAGTAAAATATCGGTGACAGGTTTCAGAGACCACATAGGAAAGATAGAATTAAATAGACAAGCTACTTAAAGCAAAATAATCCAAACTGAAGTGGGAAAAAGATGCTATTAGTGTATATTACCACCTTCTTAACTTTAGAAAAAGGACTTAGAAGTTCAGCTGATACTTCTGACCATTGTGCTTCAAGTAATAAAGCAAGCTGTCATGAGGGCTATGGAGAATAAGACGGAAAATAGGTACTTGAGTCTGTTGTTTATTTAAATTAAGAATATTGTGTATGGTCCTCCCCAGTCACTTACCTGACTCCAGCAGAACTATAGAAGACATCTGGGAAGGACAAAAGAATGAGGAGTTTTGTTTTCTTTTTCTCATAAAAAAAGGTTGCAGAGGTACTCCATACAAATTGGAGAAGTTAAATCAGATTCAGAAGGTATGATGCCACATTTATTTAGAACCTGTGAAAAGGTGCTTTTTGGGCCCAGAGCTGAAGATTGAAAGAGTGCATATTAATAAAAAAGCAAAAAGTTATAATAGATAATTCCAAAACTTCTACCAGCAGATAAAAATTCAAACATCATGATTAAAGCTGACCTCCAGCTTTTAGGAGTTTAGCCTGTTGTTTCCTCAGTTTGCCTCAAAAATTTCTAGCCCATGATTGAGAGCTGAGCGAGATAGAAGTATTCTGTCTGATGATGTCAAATGGCACTGTGTGAAACCCAGTAGAATTACATGGCAAGGCATAACAGGAAAAGAGACATATCCATAAGAAAAACAATGTGAATTAAAAGGATAAATACACAAAGTGGACAGATAATTTATTTGTTTATTCATTTATTTTAGCCACCAGAAGAAATTTATTCAGCAGGAGAAGCTCTTTTACTTCATTTTCACACTGATGATACAATCAACAAGAAAGGATTTCATATACGATACAGAAGTATAAAATATCCAGATAGTGTGCACACCAAAAAATAACACAGGAATCTCCATGCTAGAAAAGGAGAGTGAGAAAGAATGAACGCACAGTGGAAAGGAAGGAGAGTGTGTCTTTTTTTTTTAAAACTGACGTTATTAGCACAAATGTTTTATATGAGTTCAATTAAAATGACAACTTGTAAGACCAGAGACTAAAATAAAATAAAAAAAAGAAAAAATCACCTATCCCAGTGGCCATGCTTGACCGTCTCTGCAAAGCTTGTGAAAGGACTTTACATGCAGGGAGAATATAAAAGCTTTTGTTCATGGTTTGACATGAATGCAGATGTTTGCAGATTCAATCAGTTGCATTCAGGTGAAGTGAACCTGCAGTGTTCCTTCTGACTATTGTATCATGTCCAGAAGGAAAAAAAAAGCTCTTTCAGGTCACGCACTCAAAATACTGTTCTTATATCTAGTTGCTTTTGACTATGTATCCTGCATATGGTGTGTACAAGGACTTGAAAGAAGATATGAAATGGAAAGGTCTTCCTGTATTGTTCTGTGTTTTTTACAAATTCACCTGTCCTAACAGGTTATCAGTGTTTTGAAACTGGAAAATCCTACTTCTGAAACATAACTGATCTTTAGAGTATTTTGTTTTACTAATGACTGAAAAGTCCAAACTGTTACATCAGTCATCACTAGTTGAACAATCACTAGTTGACTGAATTTGAACAGTGTAAGCATCTGAAAATGTTTGGTTTACTAGTAAAGTAAGCTATCTCTGATGATGTGCTCTTATTTTGCACTGAATATAGAAAGAGACTGAGATGAAAACCTGTCCTGAATCAAAATGTGTATCCATGACAAACAGAAATAGTCAAGGATCATCTGAAATTCCTCCTACTGAATTTGTTTTCAGCAGTACAGTTGGAATCACTACTAAGCTTTATTTCTTTGGACCTCTCTGTGAATGAGCTAATTGCCTGGTTTAGCTACTCAGAAATGAAGCTGGAGTGGTATTCAAGATGGAGGTTTCCCAAAGACCTTTTTTTCTGGGTGTAAGACTACCTGTGATGACAAAAAAAAGCAAAACAAAACAACAGACCCCAGATTTGTTTGTAATCAAGAGTGAATTCCTATGGTGCTATTCCATGAACATTAAAAACAAACCAAGAAGTTTTAGACTTGAGCCAACAGCTTGCAGATCATGAATGTCTCACTACACCTGGCTGCATCTGGAAAAGGAAGGCTTTACTGCTCCGAGGGAGAGTGGGTTGCAATGGCAGTGCTAGTCCTGTGGAACAACTACTACTATTGCCTTAGAATCCTCGCACATGGTCAGACACATCTTCCTGTAGATACACCTCTAATTTGATAAATAATTCGACAACTTGGACATCTTAGCGTATGCTAACAAAAGGATCTTCAAGCAAAAGCCCCATCTGCAGAGCGAGATCATCTACTGTAAATACAGCGACCTGCTTTTGATGTAGAGATATGTTACGTTTAGAACTGAGATATTCTATGTGCTTTAGGCCATACATGGCTTTAGTCATAATGTATATGCATTATGTAAGTATTGTGTGAATGAGTGCTCCAAGGGAGTGAAAGGTATTGTATGGGTGAAAATTGAATTGTTTCTTTATGTGCCAAGTTCTATCAGGACCCTGTTTGACTGTAGCAACTTTTCTTTAAAGGCTTCATAGACAGATAACAAGGACTTCTAGTTGTCAAGAATCAAGTTTAAATGAATTATTATGTTTCACTTACAAGAAATATTATTTTGATATCCTTTGATGTAAGTTGCTACTCAGATTAGCTTAGTTTCTGTTACCTTACTATGAACATACATTGGCACTAATAAATCTGATCTTTTTTTATAAAAATAAAAACCAAATGTCTGTATAGGTGTCTTTGGTTGTTTTAACACTATTGCTGCTCATATATTACCGTTTTCCTTCCCAGACAACGTATGTGTGTGAAGTTCAAAAACTA
>VYZX01014193.1:118333-128768 GCA_013401335.1 Brachypteracias leptosomus | reverse complement strand
TTTTATAATGCTGCTCCACTGTCCTTTTGTTCAGTTTTCAGGATGTTTGCACAAAAATTTTTCTCCAAGGTCTTTTACTAGAGAATTTAGGTAGAAATATTACTATAGTTTAGAGAGAAAAAAAAAAGGGCTTAACCTTGGTACATAATTTATCAGCCATGTGGAATTCCAGTGCTTGAATTTCTGAGAGGAAAAACAAGCATCAGCAGCAGAACCTGTGTCTCCCTGGCACAAGTAGTCAAAAGGGGTTGGGAAAGTCTGAGGCTGGGAACAAGAGCAAGTTTCCATGCTATCTTTTTTCCACTTTTCTATTCCAGTCTCCTCTTAATATTATTACCTTTACATTTGTTAAACAAAATACTTTAAGTCTTCCTTTTCTCTAAATTTGGCTTTTTTTATTCCACTCAGGATTATTTTAACAACCACAGGGTTGAACCAAGATTATTATTTTATGGAAGAGTTGTTGTTGTTGTTGATTTATACAGGCCCCTGTATAAATCCTTCTGTCCTATGTTAAATACTGCAACTGGAGGAGTAGTTAGGGAAGAAGGTTAGAGTGGGAAAGCTGGAGGGAAGAACACCATATAGTGTTTTTCCAAGACCCTGTGGTAGGTGATTCTTTGTGGTCATATCGAAATATTGCTTTTGAGCACAGTAAATCTGAGTTTATTTCACATGGAATATGTAGAAGTCAGTGAGTTTCTGCAATCTTGAATAGAAAGTTTAATTTTATTTCTCTAATTGCTTATTCCTTCGTAGATCTCATATGCTTAAGAGTGGTGAAAATGAGGAAGGTGTTCTTAATGACTATCTTGATGATAAATGAACCATGTGGATTCTACCTTCATATTGGCTATGATCCTAGTCAATGCCTCATGGTCCTATCAGATGCTATGAAAAATGTAGTTATTTTCAAGTCCTAGGAGGTTTTTCCTGATGTAATCAAAAATCACATATTTGGTGGACTTCTCATTTAATGAAAGTATGCCTTATAAATACCTTAACAATAAAAAACAATGAAAAACCATTTAGGCTGATGAAATTGGGAAAAGCAATGTGGGTTACCCCAAAAAATCTTTGAAATGAAGAAATTTATTCACAGAATATTGATTAAAGGTCTTGCCTGTTTGAATAGTCAACAAAACAAGACACAAAATTCAATTGGCTGGAGATCCAGCTTTGACACCTAGTTACAGTGCATTTCTGGCAACAGTCCCAGCAGGGTGAAGATGATACTTGCTCTGCTTCCTATTTGACACAAACTTTCTTGACTGTGGGAAAAATGCTGGATTCAAATTAATTTTCCTGTAACATGATGTAAAGTTTTGTTTTCTGCTGTGTAAAGAGCTTTTAATGTGTTGAGTATTATTTATTTAATGTTGTTAAATTCAGCATAAAGTTTGAAGTTGATGGAATATGCTGGATCTGTGTGGGTGACTGGCTCTTGAAGAATTTAAATCTGTAGCAGACCTAACTCTGTGACCAATACCATGCTCAGGTAAGAGGGAGGTTATGTTAAAGGCTTTCCTACCATCCTAAAAAACCCACCAAAAAAAAGAAAAAAGAATAAAAGTCATTGATGAAAGGCAATTAAAATGGCTGCCTTACATAAGGAATGTGAAGGTCTAGATGACGTGAATAAAACAAGGTAGGTGTACACACAGCAGTTATTCTGTTCTTTGCTGGCTTTGTTATAATCTGCAATGTGTTCCTGTAATCTTGCCTTGCTCTGAGATCTGTGAAACAGCGAGTTGGCCTAAGCATGCATGAGAGCCAGATCAGATCCTTAACAAGGTATTGCAGCATTATGTTTTCATTTAAAGCAGATTGCTTTTGAACCACTGTAAAAACTTAGATTGAGTGGAAGCTTTATCCACCTGGGGAATCAGTTTTGCAATTTTGCTATGTTGCCAGGGGTGCAAGTGGCACACCTAATTTTTTATAACAGAGGAAATTGTTGTTGACCTCACAGGCCGTGTGCTGCTCTAACTCTAGGTGTGTGCTGCAGCACCATAGAGTGTGGTCACTGCTGAGGCACACTGGAACTTTATTTCAGAATTAAATGGTTCTGTTCTGCCAAAATTTACAGATCTCAGAGTTTAGGGATCTGCTATGGGTATGCAATTTCAGGAGACTATTTGGTCTTATAATAGACCTGACCAGTAACCAGAGGGGAATTTTCCTTTGAGTTCAGGTCTTAAATTGGGTCCAAATGAGTAATAGGAGGGGATGTGTTTTAGCACATTAATGTATGTGATTGTACAGACAGGCAAAACCTTATCTAAGGACTTGCTCCTGTTTTGATTTTATCATTGGTTGTTATGAGTCAATTATTAATTGATCCATCAAAAAAAGAAAAGAAGCAAGAATAAGCAAAATGCCTGGAAAAGGTAAATATAAAGATGCCACAGATACAACTACATTACATTAAAAAAAAAAAAAAAAATAGACGTAGCCACCAGAGTCAACAGTGTTGCTGATATATTACTTTTTCAATGCATCTTTTATATTCTTTAAAAATGCTTTATGCTGTATTGCTTTCACTTACCTGAAGGAAGAGCTAGACAATTAATTACATTGGTTAGTGAATTTTTCAAGCAGAGGACTGAAGATAACTTAAGGAATGATTTGGTTTGGGTTCCTAATGATGCATATCCTGAGTAACTACCTGTTTGTTAGAGGGAGTAACACTGGGCTATAGCTCTTAAAGATTGGGTTTTTTCTCTCTGGCACTCTGTTACTTGGGACAACATATTATGTTATTCCTGTTGATCTAATTCAACTGTTCAAAATAATAAGCAGCTGCTTAACACCATTGTTTCGTGGAATCAAGGTGAATGAAGTCTGATTAAAACAAAAAGAACAAGGGAAAATGCATTTTGCAAGTTATTACTTGTTAGTAAATGTTCTTATTTCTCCTAGTTTCTCATTCTCAATTCACAAAGAAAGCAAGCTGTAGCAGTTATAAAAAATATTTATGGTATAGTGGTATTGGGTGGACAATGAAAAGAAACGTTAGCAAGGCTTGAGTCTCTGTTTTGATCCCACCTCTGCAATTGTTTTCTCTCATGTTTTTACTTGTAGCCTACCAAATCCCATCCTAATTCAAGATTAAGTGATGTGACATATGTGTGTGTGTGTATATATATATATAAAATTTTTTTTTCTTCTTTCCTCTTCAGTGACCTTCAGATGTAGTAATTCTTCCTGTGTTGTTGGGACTCCTTGAAAGGATCATTGACATGCGTATATGTTAGATAATGTTCACCATATGATGGCAACTTGTGAAATATAAGTAATACTAATAATCATTAGGAATGTTAAGTCTTTTAGAGCATGCTCAGTGACCTTTCTCTCCCTCCATGGTAATGTTAGAATTGGTGTTTTCTAGGTGCTTGTCAGGTAAGTGGTCACACAATGAAATGCAACAAAGGGAAGTTACGATGGAAAAGGAAAAAGTTCATTTTGGCTCACATAGCATGTGATTCACACAGAGGAGAGTGAAAATTTTTAGAGCACGTTACAAGAACACGTGTAGGAGTAAAAGGATAGATTTGAACAATACAATTTTTAAGATGAGTGTCAGAAGACCTTTTCAGTGTTAGAGATGGAATAGTTTCCCAGGGATGATAGCCCCATCTCTCAAATATCAGGAGCTATGTTGTACTGAGCATTGCCTAATGGAGCAAGATTAATACTCAAAGGTGCCTTTCAATTGCAAAATTCTATGCTCATGTCTGTGTAAAATATTTCATATCTGATCAATGAATTTAATAGTGTAAATGATACACTTGTAATTAGAAGAACTGAAGCTAGTGAAGACAAAGCGCTTCTATTACAATAGATAGAAAACAATAATGAGCTACATCTACAACCTGCATATTTCTAGGCAAAATTCTAAAGTAGAATCTTATTATAGCTGGTGCTTATAGTTCTTCAGATGCCTTTTCTAAGCTGGTGCTCTGTAGAGGTGAACGGCAAAAAGCTGAGTTTTTTTGAGACATCTTGGGATATTAATATGCTTGCCTTTTTTTATATTGTTCCTATTTCTTTGGATGATCATGATAACAATTTTCATCAGTAAAATCCTTAGCCTTGGCTATGCTATATAGGAAGACCATAGAGAGGTGAGAAGATTAGCTATTTACATAATTAGCTACTTAAAAATTCTCATTGTTGTGATGTCAGCAAAGGCAGTGATTTAATGAAAACACTGAATAAAATGTATTTGGAACATTTATAGATAATCACATTAGTAAGTCAATTTTTGACCTTTCAACATGAGTCTTCCTTGAGATTGCTGCCTTACTGACATGATATTTTTTTTAATGTACCTTTTAGAAAAGACAAATCCTGAATTTTCTTGATCAGCTTTACTTGTAGGAGCATAAAAATACATTAGTTAATCTGAGTTTACAACTGTTTAAAAAATGGGCTGTTATATTGTTTAAAGGGGTTTGGGGTTTTTTTTCATGCTCTAAAGGAGGATCTTAACATTCAGGAAATTTAGTGAGTGCTAGATGAACTTAGTGTGTGGTAACCTATAATAATGCCTATTAATGAGGAGGGAGGGAGAGGAAACTCAATGTTGTTTACAAAAAATCTGGCTCATAAATTCTCTGTTTCAAAGGGCATGTTTGTGTTGTGTTTATGTATAGGCACAATGAAAATTTTGCTGAGAATATCTCACAATACTTTTATCCTCCTCTGAATTTACCTGTGAAAAATGTGGTTCAACTTGATGAAATATTTGAGATGAATGATAGAAGTGAAATGCCATAAGGTATCAAAACGATTTATCTAGTCACAATTCAAAATGTCCATTAAGAGTCTGCTATTCTCTAGCTGAATACAAAATTTTCCACAGCAGTTTTATCTTCGATGACATTTAAAAATTATTGATTTCTTTCTCTTTAACAATTTTATTTGTATTTATACTGCACCATTAAATTTGCAGTTTGCTAATTTTGCTGTCTATAGAATCTTGCACTTAGATATAGCAAAGTTTTATAAACAGCCAATATTTCACATCTGAGGACAATTTGGGTGCTAACTTTAATTTAGTGGAACAGATGGCAAAGACTTGATGGCATACGTTATATCAACTGTTAAACAAAATGGTTTCAAGCTGCAAGCCTTTATTGAGATCTTATGCTGTTTGGAGGTGGAGGAAATTTTCCATACTTGTTTTTAGGGTTATCTTTAATTAAAACAAAGAATGTATATGAGAACCGCAAGCAGAACTGAAGGAATGCTAAATTCTAGGGGACAGGGAGTAATGTTAAATGTAAGATCTCTAAGGCAGTTTTCAGGTAAGATACAGTTTTTAGTATGCAGTAATACCTAGAGAAAAGTCTCAGGAAACCTAGCAAAAATATTTATTCTAATGAAAAGAGCATTATGAATAAAAAACAAACTGACTGATTTTGTTTTATTTTAGGAGAAGCATTATTTGTGCTTTAAATAATTTTGGAAAGGCAAACTCAGTAGCCTCTCCTTCCTAGTTTTGCCAAGCCAATACCAAGAAAGATTTGGAATCACATCATTATTCACAAGAGTAAAGACATTATTAGCAAAATGAATGACATGGTAGGTGCAGAATGCTAAATATATATTTGGAAATATAGTTGGAATATACATCAGGAAAGATACAAGGACTTCCTAGTTCTCTTTTGTAGATTTTACACAAAAAGGCAATTCAGACTATGAATGGTCAATCAATAACTTGTCCATAGGCTGATTTTACTTTGGAATTCATCCATATTGCAGCCATTTAGAAGTCACCAAAAAACAAATACATAGTTTGTATCAGTTAGTATTATAGATGTCTATTTCCTGAAGTTAACAGGAAAAGAGGAGAATACTTCTTTGGAATACTATACAGTATTTATTAGGGCTGTTTATCTATAAGAACATAGGCTATACTTGCCCAAACCACGAGTATGTGTACTTAAGAGACTCTGGTTTAAACAGTGTGATTCACCCGGTTCCTGCGGTGGCTACAGGCTGTAGGGATGGGGACAAAAGGAGATTGGGTCAGATACCATGACAAGTAGCTGCAACTGGCATGTAGAGCACGTTGCACGTACACTGCACATTCAGCCACCCAGGCACCTTCTCCTCTCTGCCTTGTACGGGAAGGTCCTTGGCCTTAGGATCTCCCTTCCTGAATAGATTATTAGGCAGGCAACGTGGTTAGTTTCCCCCTTGAAAAAACAATTGGCAATCCTCTCAGTTGCTTGGTTATACCCAAGAAACTTGGGTTGGTTGGTGTATTTCATGGATATCACTTGAAAACAATAAAGAAAATATTCAGAAATATAAGCTGGTTGAAATTTTTTTATACTGAGGACTCTTGAACCAAAGTCAACTGGTAACAGAGAGATTTGTTAGAAGTAAGATTTTATTTGTGAAATTGTCTTTATTTTTTGTCTTGAGTAAGGGATATGTTCCATCTCTTATGGGAAGCCACATATTCACTGCTTTTATCTAAAATCTGAAAACAAATGACCTTATGTCCTGGTTTGAGTTAGAACCAAACCAATTCTGTTCAGTGATTTTACTTTTAGTCTGAGTCTCTGCTAACTAACTGCACTTTCTGAAGCTCACAGCATATTTTCGCAGATAGTGTCTGCTTCTAGCAGTGATAACACTTGATGTTTAGAGTTACTACCAAGGATTGGTGTACAGACCAAGGTCACTGATAACTCTTGTGTACCATGTTGGGGGTGCAGAAAGTGAAAGGCCGCACCTGTGGGGAGGATCGGCCAGGACAGGTGATCCTAAACTGACCAACAAGGTATTCCATCCCATATATGTCATAGTATAAAGCTGAGGGATCACAAGTGTCTCAAGGCCTCCTCTTCCTTCAGGATCCTTATGTCCGGACCCTCTTCCCTTCAAAATGCTTAGGCCTCTTTCCTTCAGTGGACCCTCCAGCTTTCTGCCTTTGATCCTGAGTCGTGCGTTCCTGAACCCAGCTCCTGAACCTGGTTCCCGTCAGCTGCTGAACTTTTATTATCATTATCTTCATTAAAGCTGTTTTAATCTGAAAGCCTCTCTCTCATTCCCATGAGAGGCCATAAGTCTCTCTCCCTTATCCTCTTTCTCTAATTGGGAGGGGATAAAGGAGTTAACAGAGAGTGTCTGTTGTAGGTGGATTGACCCTAAACCTCAACACCTTGAAAGACCAAGTTGGAGAAAACCAGTTTTTGAATCTCTAACCCTCCACTGCTAAAAATTATTTGAAATTGTCATGATGTGTCTTCATGAGAAAATCCTAATTCCTTAAGAACGAGGAATGATTCTGAGGGAAAATTATTTCGGATTATGGAGTAGAACTGCTGAGGGAGAACAGAAAAATGGATTAGTTGTGATTAAATATGGTGGTGTTATTTCTTCTACACACAAGACAAAGCCTTTTTTCTTTTTATGTTTACTCATGATCTTCACAGATATAAGATTGCAGAAAATATCCCAAACATGTCCTTTAAAATCCCTTCTTCTGAGTGAAACTGCTGAATGAAGAACAGAGGTTTGCATCCTAAGTGAGATGGATTGTTTCAACTGAAAAAATAGTCTCTGGAAATAGTGTTCAATTGTATGCTATTGCCCACATCCTCAGTGCTTGATGTCTCTCCAAAACGGAAAACTACAGTTGCCTGTTATGGCACTTCATTAAATACTTTGGTCTGATACACCTGAGGAATACTTCAGAATTTTTTTATTTGGTTTCCCACTTCATTTATTCAAATATGTAAGAAATACAGTGGAAATCAGACAGGAGTTCATAGCAAAATTTATGGTGAAATAACATCAGGACTGCATAATGAAGTGGATCCCTGGCATGAACAGTAGAGTTCTGAAAGAGAGCTACAGTTACCCCAGTCTACATCCACGTCTTGATTGCTTTGTGTTTTGCCCTGTTTCTTCACAGAATTAAATTCCCACCCAGAAAATCATTTATCAAGACAATTTTTTAACTTGGTTTCGTCTTACCCACTGGAAAGGTTTTTTGAGTGAAATGATCTCTGCTAGACAGTTGTAATTAACTGCTTTTAAGTAGGCATGAGGAACAGAGAGACTTTGTTTTTACTCATTTCTGCTAAATTTTGTGGGTAACATGGCATTTTTTTGACATTGTTTCTTCTGATTATTCCCTTATGGACTCTGAAAAAAATTGTTAGTGCTTTGAAAAATGTCTGTTGGATTGACTGAATATGAGTAAGTTTTTAGGCTAGTTAGCTGACTTCACTTATTTCATTAACATGTAGAATTTTCCATTCCATCCCTGCACATCTCAAACATATTTCAGTGCAAGGGTATTTCACCAAGGAGTGTTTCAATCTCTAGCATGCCCCTGCCCTTGGATACACAGCAGTACAGGTTGCAAATGGACAATCACATGAGCTTGGTTTTAGAATAAAGGCTCAAACAGAAAATTGGAAGATGTTAGAATGCCATTGTATGATCTGCTTCGGCATACTTTCAATGCTTTCTTCTTCATTTTCATCATGCCCTGCCTTGAGATTAACTGAGATTGTTGTTTTTCTTGAAAATAGGGGAGTACAATTTTTACTGGATATTTCAGTTCAAAAATGTTTATCTTTGGATCTGTTCTGGTTTTGCTGGGGTAGAATCATAGGCTAGCCATGGTTTGCAGGCAGTTTCATGTCATCCAGAGCAGCTGACCCAAGCTGGCTCACAGGTCTATCCCATACTATAAAAGTCATGCTCAGGATAAAGGGGGAAATTTGCTAAGGGGAGGGGCTCCTCTTCTTTGTTCTTCTCCTGAGGACTGCCCTCCTGTTTATTGAGACCACTGTACTTTTGCAAGGCTGAATATAACATTGTATACTTCATATTGGTATTAGTTTTAGTGTTTCATTAAATCTGTTTTTATTTCAACCCTTGAGTCTTCTCTTCTTTTCCCAATTCCCTTTTTTTTGCTGGAGGGGTCATTGGATGATAGAGCAACTGCTGTAGTTTAGCCCAGGATATGGGCTAAACATAGCATCATAACACCAAACCTGTCTGCTTACCTTGACTTTTTCTAATATTTGATATTAGCAAGGAGGAAAAAATTTCTTATAGGAAAAAGTTTTATTTTAAATGCTAAAATGGATTAAGTAGTATGAACTGCAATTTTAAATCCACTTAAAAGTAATAGATACACAAAAAGAAATAATATTATTTTAGCTTCATTCAACAGGCAGAACATGTTATAAACATGCCAATCTGTCCCCTATGGAATTTAAAAGGTAATTTAACCTGGATATATTAATATAATTAGATGCACACTTTCAATATTCACTTGTGCCTACCTCAGAATGTTGGGGTTTTTTAAAGAAAGACATTTTTCTGGGGCACCTTTTGTCAGTTGCTTTAGTTTAATTGTGAGAACTCTTTCATGTTCCGCTAACATAGACCGTATTTTGAACATGGACATTGTCCACTTTGCCTGCTGAGTTCTGCCTTCATGCTCTTTGGTAAGGAGAAGTTACTACCTCCAGACCAGTCATACAAAATGAGTATATATTGAACATTAGTCATTTAAATATACCATGCTTGGGCCAAAGGGAGTCTCCACTGAGACAAACATTCATGTGGGCAAACTGATGAATCAATGGATCTTGATGTGCAGAATCTTTGATCACCAGAGAGTGACTAGAAAGAAGCAAAAAATTAAACAGACAGGATTAAAAAAAGATACTCTTTCATAAGGTTTCTGCAAAAAA
This sequence comes from Brachypteracias leptosomus, assembly GCA_013401335.1. Classification (NCBI taxonomy): domain Eukaryota; kingdom Metazoa; phylum Chordata; class Aves; order Coraciiformes; family Brachypteraciidae; genus Brachypteracias; species Brachypteracias leptosomus. The sequence goes on along the minus strand of VYZX01014193.1, from coordinate 119,031 downwards.
AAGAGAATCAGACCAAACCTAGAAATAGAAGATTAATTACAGGAGAGAAATTCCAGAAGGAAACAGAAGATAAAGGACCTGTAGTTTCTTGATCCAGCACTTTTCAGTTGTAAGAGCATGTTAATGGTAGGATAAGTGAGGCTACAAAAGCATGAGGATGTTTTGTTGCTTTGTCTGGACCTACTTGCAACCAAAGTACTAGAACAGTTAAATCATGACCTGGAAGATGGCAGAGTACATCACCTTCAAACACTTTTGTAGTGGGTCTGGCTGATCTGATTTTCCCCGGACAGCCCTCATGCTGCAGTACGAGGAGCCAGAGGGTGTTGATAACACACCCATGTTATGACTATCAGTGCTCACACAGCACCAAAGGTACGGGGGGGGCAAGATCTGGAAGGGGATACAACCCGGACAGCTGACCCGATCTGACCAATAGGATATTCCATACCATATGATGTCAGCTCAACTATAAAGGGAGGGAGCGGAAGGAGGATGGGGGGATTTGGGGGAAAGACACTTGTCCTCTGAGCAACTGCTCCACGTTCTGGAGCCCTGCTTCCCGAGACAGGCCTGACACCGCCTGCGGATGGGAAGTAGAGAGTAACAGATTTGCTTGCTTTTGCTTCGTGCACGCGCAGCCTTGCTTTCTCTGCTGTTTATTAAAACTGTTTTTTATCATAACTCACGGGTTCTTC
>VYZX01014193.1:84027-116969 GCA_013401335.1 Brachypteracias leptosomus | reverse complement strand
GACAGGCCTGACACCGCCTGCGGATGGGAAGTAGAGAGTAACAGATTTGCTTGCTTTTGCTTCGTGCACGCGCAGCCTTGCTTTCTCTGCTGTTTATTAAAACTGTTTTTTATCATAACTCACGGGTTCTTCTTTTCCATCTTATTCTCTCCCCGCTTGCCTTGCTGACAGAGGTTTGAGGGGGGAGTGATAGAGGGACTAGGGGTGGACACCTGACACCCAGCCAAGGTAAACCCACCACAGCTTTGTACCTCTATGGCTCTATAGGAGAGGTTGGCTCTTGCCACAATCTGAAAAGAATAGCTCCAGTGCCAGAGGATTAATGAAGTCAGGTCATGAGGAATAATTATGAAATTCTACACCAGGGGGAGCATTCCAGGGAAACTGGAGATGGTGGTTGTGGCTAGGCACTCCACAAAAGCTGCAGGGACAAGAGGGAAAAGAGGGATAAAGGGGAAAGAGGGAAAAGCATTTTTTTTTGAGGTTTCCTTGAATAGCAAGAATGCTGTTCTTTCCTCCACTTTTCTGATGAGATGGTCATTTTATATCACCTTTCTCTAGCTGCTTCTAGCTTGGATTGGTGGATGAATGGCAAAGCCTGCCAGATTTAAAACAGACTTTAACATCACATTTTTGTTCTGTACAGAATGGATTTAGTTCTTTCTACCTTGTTTTACGAAGTCTACAGACTGCTACACTCTTCTCAGGATTTGTGCCAGGACCATGTGTCATTCATTTGGGATCATGTGATCAACATGGGTAAGCTCGAGTCTGATTTATAGAGCTGATGATTGCTATTAATGAACATGGGATTTCTACAGTAATTTTATTGCCATACCCACAGTCAATCTCTGTTTTTCCAAGGTCTGTTTTTCATCCTACGACCCTACCTGTAATGTGGCAAAAACTCAAAAAAAGAGATAATATTAGGCCATTAATTTAAATTGGAAAATAGTTATTCCACAAGTAAAGCCACTGTTACTTTAAATAACTCTTTAGCGTGTGCTGCAAATATGTAAATAGCAAGCATTTTGTGTTGAAATATTTTTAGTTTTTACTTCTTTGTGATGGAATTAGCCCAAAGAACGTGTGGAAATTTTTTTTTTCCCCTTCCTTTAGATGACACATCTTGTCTAAAAATAAACATACATATATACACATGGGACAACGCAGTCACTGAGATGTCTATGGCAGTAAGAAATGCAACAATACCTTCCACTGGATTTCTCTATTTGTCATATCTATGATAAAAGCAATCAACAGCAGCTTTTCTCTGGAATTGACTTTGAGAAATACCTAACAAGAAACTGTTTATATGCTTTATGTGCTTTCTTACCACTTCACATTGTCTTTAGAACTACTACGAGGAGAAGTAATTACGTTTGTATGTATGCAGAGAAATCTAAATAGATAAACAAGTAGTCATGTGGTTTTGGGTTTTTTGTATTCCTAGCAGACAAAATTCCAGGAATATTTCCTTTGATTTTCTATGTTTAAGCCTATCAGTTCACTTTTCCTTTTCCCCAAAATGCAGTTTATCCATTAGTATCATGAGAAGCAAAAATTTCTTACTGGCAGTCAATCTGTCGTTTCTCCAGTTTTACTTAAATTCAGTTTTTAAGGAAGATACATATTTTTATCTGAAGAGCAGTCTTTTCTAATCTGAATTTGGAGCACATTATGATTTAGTAATTCTCTCCTGTCTTAAATATTTATTTAATCTGAGGATTTATTACTATTATTCTTTTTATTCTTAAGCTTGCACTTCGCTTGGACTGCAGAAGGCCCGTCTGTTTTTCTCATTTCCTCTAAATTCAAAGATACTCCATATTTCTTAGAACTCTAGTTCCTTATTTATAACTGCCTGTCAATCATTGTGTCTCTTGGGACCACTAGGAAATCAGGTCTTTTTAGTTCTTTGTACAGCTGGAGTAATGAAGTTATGCTCTGGGGTTGTGCAGGTCAAAATTTGACCCTTGCAGTTTATCACCCAACATCCTTCCGGAATTAAAAGACTCTAGTACCATTTATCTACTTATTTTTAACACCCATATCAAAGCCAATATAAGACATCTCTGAAATTTAGTGTAACCTTTAAGTCCTAAAGGAAAAGGTGGCAGGTTATTTGTAGGAAGCACTTATCAATACATTAGTAGACTCAGAGTAAAATATATTCTTAACTGAGACAATAATCTTCTTTCTTTTGTTTAAAGGAACTCTTCACTTTCTCTGTCCCATTCCCTTACAATTCCTTAATTAAGTGTTTAAAGGAGTGCTATTGGCTACATGCAGACAGTATGCTGAAGTCATCCTGAGGCATCAGCAACATGGAAGAATAAGACTTGAAGTGGGAATGGTTGTTTAAAGTTTGCCATCATTTATGGGCAAGCGAGAAGTTGTCATTACACAGTTGCAATGGGATGGACTTCATTCTTGTTCAAATGTCACCTTTGTTCACTTGCTATCCTGCTATAATTTTTTTTTTTTTGAGAGAAGCAGAGCAGTGCCTGTATGATGCTAGATATGAGAAGTGAATGGGGTTGATGTAGCCTTGAGCTCTCCTTCCCTCCCTGCTGCACTGGGTTGGGGCCAAAGCAAGTCAAAAACGAAGAGGGAGCTCACGTGGTTTGGCTACAGAGCATTGCCTGTTTCTTTCTGCATTTCTGCAGCTGGCTCATAAACAATTCATACACTTACATACTATATCCATCCTAAAGTCACAGAAATGTGTCAGAGAAGGGAGCAGAAGATACAAACCCTTACCCTTTCTCTAAATTAACACCTACAGTGAAGCATTTGGAAGTAAGGAGGAGAAAGTCATGTCCCAGTGATGGAAGGGATTTGGATGGCCCATATGGTAGGGACCTAAAGCTTTGTTTCTCACAAGTGAAAACAGGGTGATTGTATTCATCTTCCATATGGGTTAGTAGCTGTGCAGCTTAATCCATGTAGGGAATTGGCAAATTCAGCCAAAGGCCTTTACTGAAAGAAAGTAAAAGCCAACATCATTGTTTTTGTGGTCCAAGCCACTGACCTGGTCATTATGCTCAAAGGTAAGGAATTTAATATCTAGAGGGATTTATGATTGTATTTTACCTTTATTTGCTTTAATGTGCTGGGATAATGAATTTGTAGTAACGAATTGCAATTTGCTACCATTTAAAGTAGTATGTAGAGTGATTTGTCTGCTGCTTTCTGAGTATTGTTAGTCCACTGTGAAAATGTATTCTTTTCTCTTTAGGATTACATTGTGAGGTTTGTGCCCAGTAAAGAAAGAGGAAATTTTGTCCCTATGTTGTTGCTTGAGAGAAATGGCTCCCTTTTCCTCTGATGAGAATGATGATGAGACTTCAAATGGATTAACTTTCATTTTAATGCCATTTCCACCTTGTCCTTTGGGCAGTAATGACTGCAGAAAGGATGTCCTCAACTCGACTGGCTAGTGGCCTGTGGGGCTACTTCTGCTCTGATGTATTTAGATGAATATGAAAGGAATAGAGAGGGGCTATCATGAGTCACATCTCCACAGGAAGAGGCAAATCAATTACAGGACTCAAGGACTCCAGTTGCTAAGTTAAACATCTGTTTACACCTACACATGAAGCAGCAACCTTGGCTTATATTCATACAGGCTCAAGTTGGGAAGACAGTTGATGATTTTCTCCTGGAGCATGAGATAAAAAAGTCTTGCTGGGAAAAAATAGTGATATAAAGCAAGGATTAAGCTGTTCAAGAATGTTCGTCATTCTGAATCAAGAACTTCAGCACAGATAAACCTTGCTGCACTCTTGCTACCTCCTTAGGCAAATTGCTCTTTCCACCCTAGTGAAGCACTCTCCAACTTTTTCTAGTATCTTCCCTCCTTTGATGCCTCAAAGAATCGTACATTACCACTCATCAAAGGGAAATCCTTTTCAGAAACTGCTTTTGGTTTTTTTCTTTTCCTTACTACTAGGCAAGGTGAAAATGAGAAAGAGAGATCTTTACTGATCAGATTAAAAAACAGGATGATAAAGATCTACTTAAGATTATTTTCCTTTGGAATTGATGACCGCAATTGCAGACCTGTCATAAAGAGTAAATATTAATTAATAGCTCTTGCTCTTGTTTCAGATGCAGATTGCTCTGAGTATAAAAACTAAGTCACTGCCTTTACAAGCAGCCAAGTAACTTCTACCAGTGCACTCTGCTAAGAAGAATTCTACACCTTTGATGTGCTGCCTCTCAAAATGAATACAAACATTCCTATCACTTTCACATTCTGCAACACAGTGATGGGCAATATCATTGCATACTTCTTGACCAGGTGATCCAAAGGACAGTCAGCAATGTGGGTGACATCTGGACAGTGTCATCTAATGATTTATAATTAAATAATTAATATTGTTTTATTAAATGATTATTCCAATATAATGCTTCAAAAGAGGTGGATAGCCTACTGAACTTGTGTCCATAAGTTCCTGCATCCTTCATCAGATTAATTCAGGGACCTGCAAATAAGGTGGGTCATCCTGAAATCCCAAAAGTTTCTGCTTTTGTTTTTTCATTCTCATCTTCTCTCCTGCTTCATGAACCCATCCTTAAGGAGGCTGCATTTCTAGAAGTGACTGTGTTTCCTTCTGCTATGTGACAACAGTGCTGTTTATCAAGTTGTCCAGTGCTTGTCCATGCAGTGCTTTGGCAATCAGGCAAAGTTTATTGAGTTTTCCACACTGAATCAAAGTCAGTGAGCAGACATGTAGTAAAGAAGAGGCTCATATTTTATAGCTTTTTGAAGCAAGGCACAAGAGAGATTTTCTGTATGTAAAAGCCATATGTGCCTTGAAAACTCTGTTCTTAAAATGGTAATTTACAGTTTGTTGTATGTGGACTATACCAAAGGAATTAGTGAAGGCAACTAAGTAAAATGAGTTCTTATGTGCTGATTAGCAGACTCCATATATGAAATTGCCAGGATCCAGTCTTTATGGAAATTGTTTTTCGGAAGCATTTCTAAGGAAAATGTTCAGGTTACCTACCTGTGGCAAAGAAATTGAGTACCACTGTGCAAAAGACTTTTCAGCTAGGTCATCTTCACAGAGTATGGCTGTAGACACAGGACCACACCGGTTATAACCCAGATTGGTCAACAGCAACCAAAAGGGCAAAGCCACTATGAACCACAATCTAATATGCACCTTATTCGTGTTTAGAAGGCCACAAGTCATGGTGCTTTTTTATAGCTAGAGGTGGCCATCAGTCAGGACTTGGACTCCATCATAACCACTAATGATTTGCATTTCTCATGCCTATGAGGTAGTAAGCAAACTGACTGGAAGAGAGGAAGCTTGAGAGTGGGCCTTCTTGGTTTGTTGCTCTACTTTTTGCATTCAATTTTCTTCTTGAAAACAGGCTATTTTTCTGTTAGGCCTGCAGTATTGAAGTTAGAGCAGTGACTGAACCTCATGACTGTCATTCTCACTGTGACTCAGACATATTTTTTACCCATTACTGATGCTATTGTAAAGTCAATCAGCAGAAAAATGCATTCTTGCAAACTGGGGGCCAGCATCTCAATACTATAGGCTGCATAAGCCAAATAGATGAAAAAAAACCCACTATTGACTTACAGTCAATTTCAAGAAATAATATTTACATCTTCTTTACTTACTTTTAGATATTCTTTTGCTAGTGGAATCTTATTGTTTTATAAAATGGAGTTAAAGAGACCAGCAATCTTACATAAACTGTTTTGTGGTGGTGTGGGTTTTCTGTGTTAAGTCTAAACTAGGCAATGAAGCAACTTTATTATTAGTTCTGTAGACGCAAATTAAACTTGTAGTTCACTCCCAGAGATCAACCATGAAGGTAGAGGAAAATCTTTCCGTAAATGATTCATTCTAGAATAGATAAATGCAGTGTATAAATATGGAAACCATAGGTAGGATTTAGGTCACTCCATGATAGTAATACTGGTCTCCCTCTTGTTCTCAATGGAAGAAATACGGATTTTGCCACAGAATCAGTGCAAAAGATTTAACTTGTGATGCTGGATATACATAACTGAGAACACATTTGCAGGCAGTCCTTGGATAACTGCAGTCTCCTAATGTTTATCTCATGTATCTTGTAAACAGGATAGTAAATTTGAAGTGCAAGTTTATAAACCTCAGCCTGAGGTATGTCATTTTCTTTTTACAAATGCCCCTTTGACTAGTGAAGAAGGGATAGCCTACGTATTTTTAACAAAAGGACTTGGAAATTTCTGTCCCTTCATCTGCTAGCCACTTAACTCGTATTCCTGTGTGTATCGCTACTAAAAATACATTAATAATCACTTCAGCCTTAAGCTGCAAGCACTGCTTAAATAACATAGGAATATATTACTTCCCCAGCAGTGATTACAGCTTGCAAAACACAAGCAGCTTCCTGTTTCTCTTCATTATATATGCTGACAGCTTTCAGATAATAAGTATTTTGTTGTCATCTCTGAAGTAGCTGGCGTTAAAATGCCACTTCTGCACATGAGACTGTATTGGACAAGTTCCAAATGTCCTGGATGCTCTGCTCTTCATGCCTAGTGGTTTTCTGTGGGGAAGGCAGTTTACTGAGGGCATTTCAGGAAAGGGGAGCTGGTAGCCAGTGACTCAATAAGTTTTACTCTAGACAGCGGGTAGATGAGCTAGCACCATTGACTTGGTTAGGAATTACTAAATACTGTGATCAGCTGCTGCAGGCATGGAAGGGATGGGAGGGATGTTGAGAAAAAGAAAAACAGTATCTCTGATTTAAAAAATACTAGTCTTCTCATACATTTTGCTAGGGTTTTTCTGACTTTTAAAATCTGACATTGAGGGATTAGAAATAAAGCAGTGAGCATCTCTACTGAAATGAATTGATATACATCAACTATTTCAGTTATGATTAAAGTCTTACTTTTTCTTTGTGTCTCTTAGTTATTAGAAAGTAAAGAGTGTCATTTATGTAAAGCTTATTTTTTATATTTCACTTGAGACTACATTTGGACAGAATTTAAAAGTGAGATGAAAGTGTTCATGAGTTAGATGGTGTTTTTATTAGTCATTTCAATCTACCTTAAGCGTGCCTGATACTTGAGAAGAATTTAGAATGTCTATAAAATGCAATGTTTTCTGCAATTAATGAACTAGGATGGTTATTTCTGGTTAGTACCTAGTCAACATTTCAGAAGTAGGAGACCTTGCCAGCTATTACATCATTTTTGTTTTGCAGATTGTATGAAGAAAACAACTCTTGCTCTTTTTTCACCTCAAGTTTGAGCAAATGAGTTACTGAACTGAAATAACCAGATAGCAGAAGGAACTACTGTGGACAAAAGCTTGTTTAACACTTCAACAAATTCTGCTTTAAGATGATTAGTCAGTCACTTCCTCCAGCTGAGTGTCTCTTATTCGCACAAGGAAGTAGCAATGCATTGTCGCACACATAGATGTTTTTAATAAGTGATAGCAAACTTGGAATCTTATAAGATTTGCTTTAAGTTAATTTTTTTTAATGTTGTCTTTTATGTGGAAAATGCATACATTAAAAAGTCTATCTTTTGTTTATTTTGTTTTACAGCTTGCTTACTTGGAAGCATGGTAATAGCTGTTGCTGTCCATTGCTGGTAGTATTCGTCAGTGCTGTGTGGTCTGACAGGACCTCAGTGCTAGCGTGTCTTTAGCCAGAAGGCTTCAGTCTTGCTCTTTTCTTATAAGGAATAGCTGCAAGTTTTATTATCATAAGGATGGTTCTTGCGTGGCTGTTCTGCTAAGGTGCTAGTGTATGTGTGCCTGGCAGAAAGCAGTGCTCTTTTGGTTAGTACAGAGTTGTGTGATTGCTTTCTTCTGTGATTGGAAGGGTGTATGCTGACCTAAATCTCTGCAGGAGACTCCACCTGCATCACAGCCCTCACCAAGCATTGTGCGTGACTTCTCATCTACATGTTCACATTTCTCCCTTATTATTGGCCATACACCATCCCATGCTTAATAAATTTGTTGATAGGACTGTGTATCTTGTAACATTCTCCTGACCTTGTTAGCACTTTCATCCTGTGTAAACAGTTTATCTATTGGCCACAGCTTTGTGAAGTCCTTTTTGGTTGACACTTACAGCTTTTTTTTTTTGAGCAGTGTATGGTTTGAGCTTTTCTCCAACAAAACTGATTCCGCTTCTACAGAAGTGTATGCATAAAGGGTGTTGTAGTAATTTAGGATGGCATGAATTTCATTTAAACTGTGGTCAAAAACTAATGGTACTGAAAAATACTTTCTTTTTCTTAAAAGTAGAATGAAACTGGTTTTCTTATGGTTCTTTATTTGATATGGAGGGAACATCTCTATTTATTTTTCATATTGCCATGACAATTAATATATGACAGGATTAAAAAGGGGTGCCATCAGTTAATTTTAAAAAACATTTAATAGTCATTTGAGAGTTTTGTGTAGAGCAACAGCTCACACCACTGTAAACTGGAGGTTTTTTTGGACATACATTTTACACCATCAAACATATGCATGCCCTTAATATGTAGATCGTATATGTGCCTATTAAAAGATTACTTCATATACTTCCAAATCTCACCTGAAAAGACAGGAGTGATAATATATGTTCATTGGAGAATTATATAATTGGGCAAATGGTAAAGAAACTCCCACATTGATGTTATTCACGTTATCCTACATGAATGTTATTGATGATTGGCTGTATGGTTGACTAAATATCATCATGAGATGTGATCTGAACCTGATTTTTGAGATACGAGGTAAGTAAAAAATGTAACAGAGTTTTCTAAAGTGACCAGATAATTCTAAATATTTATAGATACCCTCATACATATGTTCAAGTGTGTACCTCAGAAGAATTCTACTAAGATTTGGTGAGAGAGTGTAGTAGGAAGTTAGAAACCATCAGACTTGACATTTGATTCAATAATATTTAATTGCCACTTTCCCCCCTCCACTTGCATATGCTTTTTGTTAAAGCCTGTAATTACCATGATTACAAACCCCTTCCTATTCAGTGCAATGAACAGAAAGTGCTCACACCATGTGTGTGACTACTTTGTTCCCCTGTGCAGCTCAACACTTGTTTACTCTCTGAAAAGATTCAATGGATTTTTTTATTATCTTTTTGGGTTTTTTTTCCATTTCATCATTTTTGTATTTGGAAGGGCTTTTGTAAGGATGACTTTCTTTCGGGTGCATCTGCCTTAATGCATTCTCTTTTGACAGGCAACAAAATTTAGCTGTAGAAGGGAAGTGAGAAGCTGTGCTGTGTGTCACACATTCTTGTCTAGAAGAATTGTGCTGCTGTTAGTGATTAAAGGTAATCAGCCGTCCTTCGGCAGATCTAAACAGGCAGGGGCAGCAATTACACTCTCTTTATGTTCTTCCTGGCCAGATGAGCAGAGGTAGGTGGTTGTGATGAGAAGCAGGAAAAAATGAGGTATTTTACTTTTCAAGGAGGGGAAGAGGCCATTAGGTCATCTCATGGGTTTAGCAGCCTGTACTGGGTACAATTGAGAGCCGCCATTTCAGCCCTTTCCAACACCTGTGACTTGTGCCACACAGAACTTGGGGCTAAATTCCTGGCTGTGTTTAAGACAACTGCTGCCTTTTTCTTTCGTTTTGGTGGAGCAAAACATTGATCCCATGTATACAGCTCAGAGTAAATTCATAGTTTTGATATATTTGTGTTTTTCTCATGACCAGGGTTACTTTAGATCATTTTACATTGAAATTCAGTAAGCACAGAGTATTTAATGAAATAAAAAGGCAACTTTTACAATGTTACTTCTGTGAATACTGAACTAAACAATATGTTAGAAAGCTGATGCAAATTTTTTTTCTTTCTGGATTTTGTGGCTTGCTATTTGTTTGTTTGGGAAGTAAGGGTTTGCTCACATTCTTCATGTTGATAGTGACCTCCCTGATTTGAGTTAAAAACAAATGGAGCAGAGTAAATTACTAAGGCACCCAAGCATGTTCTCATCTTTGCCACACTGAAACATTTGTTTATTCTGCAGAGCTTCGGGAAGGCAGCCCAAAGGCTTTGTGAGATTCAGAACCATGAAAGTTGGAACAGGTGGGAAGGCCTGATCTTTCCCTGCAGTAGCTCTTAATATGTCACTGCTGCATCTTTGGGGCATTTTTGTAAAATATGTACGTGCCAAACAGCATAAAAGTGATGCAGACTGTATGTCAATGAGATGGCAATACAATTACTTGTTGTAGATGATGTTCAACAGTACTGCATCCATCTGCTCTGATTAAGTGAAATGAGATGTACTGCAGTTTCTAATGGTTAGATGACAACAGAACACATAACTACGTGTGTCAGAATTATTGGTTACCAGAGGCATTATTCAGATTATTCCATCTTCTTTTTTCTTCCCCACCTTCATTCTTTTCAGACTTGCTGTATACACATCATAACTCCTGAACGCTGCAACCATGAACACATCATTTAAAATAGCCCTGAGATAAATGCGTTTGGGCTTTTTAGAGCCATTTAGAAATATTACTTTATTTTTTATAAAAAGCATCTTTAAAAACCTCTATTCTTTGATATCACTTTAAATGCAACCATTGAATCACAAAGAGAGAAAAAATAACTTAAGAAAGCTTTGCTTTCTAAAGGAAACCAGCATAAATCTAAAATAATAGAATTATTAATGTGGTTTTGCTACTTCTGTCCTTGGTTGAATAAGGTTGCTTAACTGTGTGTCATATAATATTTATTACTTGTAACTACTGTTAGTTTTCTGATCACAGAAACCTTAGTTGCTGGAGCAGAAAGTTTAGATTTATATCCCTACCATCAGTGTAAAGTCACAAATGAATGTAGTCTGAAAGCAGAAGTGTGCATGGTTTGTTATTGATGTGGTACAGGTACACCTTCAATGTATTTTTCAGATGAAATTTTACTGAGTTTTTAAACCAACCTTTAAACATTGTCCTTAATTTTTTCGTACTTGCATGTTGACATACTTCACAGCGTTGGTTGGTGCTTTTTACATGCAGTGCAGGGTCAAGAAGCAGTCAGGTGTGAAAAGCTATGCAAAATTGTTCATGAAAAATTGTGTTATTCTTCATTTGTTTCCTCATCTCCCTATGTTTTTTCAGTGTTGTGCTGTCTGTGGAAAACCAGCAGGGTTATTTTTTAAGTGTGACAGAGTGGGATTGCCTGAAGTGAGCAAAAGTCTTCCACTGGCCTGTGAAGTGCCATAGAGATGGGAATGAAAAGCAAAGTCTGAACAGTCACCTCACCTCACTTCACTCTGCAAACAGCTAATGGGGATGCTTCTTCACTGGACTTGGTAAGTGTGAACACTTCTGCAGAAGGTGAATCTATTTTATTTCTACAGCTTTTTTACTAGAAGAGAGCTTACAGTTTTCAAACTTCCAAGAGCAGTAGAGTGTAAATTATCTGGAATATATTCCCAAATAAAACTTCTCCCATGGGGCTTTCTGGTTGAAAAACCTATACAAATTAAAATCTAAAATGACAGAGTGAAAACTTAAGCATAACAGCTAGGTATGGCAGAGAGCTAATTTTAACCTGCTTCTGAGCAATGTAAATTGATTTCTCTACTATTAGTGTGTATGTTATTAACTACACTTTACAAAAAGCTAGTTCCTTTGCTGTAGCCCCAGAAATCACTAAATATCTGTATCTAATAACCCTGAATTTTGTAAGACTGTACCTCTAAAGTCATGCCAGAGCAGATGTAATGAAGTAATTTCTTAGAACCTGAAACATTATAAAATTATTGACAAGAAAACTAAATAGTCTGGGTTTATCAGTTATGGTGCAGTGATGCTATGAATGAAGATCTAAGTACCTATTGCTTTTAGGTTCAAGCTATTCATACAGAGTTCAGTTTTATTATTTACACGTATCAGCTGTTTACCACAAACTCCTGTACCTGTATTCCCTGTTCTATTGGGTAGTATAAAACTTAAATCTGCTGTGCCTGCGATTTATATATGCTGAAAGGATGGAAAAGAAGGTGAATATGGTATGCTGCATATTTTACATACTCGTGTGGTGCAAATCAAAGGGCTCAGTTGAACTCTCTATACTGAAAAACCTTTAAAAGACTTTATTAGAGATCATAGTGATGAGACTACACAGCCAACCATTTTAAAATGACTGCTTGGCTGAATTTAGAGACAATTCTTTATTCTAAGTTAATGGTCTGTAAAACAGCCATGAAAAAATGAAACTGTTTCAGAAACAGACTGCAGATGGAAGAACCAGGCATCTGAAGATATGTAATACTTGTGTAAGGATAGAGAAGCCAGAACAATCTCTCTCAGACTTATTACAGTATTTTAAGCCCCAGCTGGTAGCTGTAGGCCAAGACTAAACATTGAACACGAACAACAAAACACAGTTGCCCCTTGAAGTGCTGGGACCTGAGTTGTGGGCCCTGAGTTGGAGCTGACCTGTGGATGAGTCACAATCCAGCAGAATGTTTTGTTTCCCCCACTGGCTTTAGGTTCCAGAGGCAGAACCTGGCCCACCTGTGTTCTTGTGGCTCCACCCTCAGCCAGGTGGTTGTGGTTGGGGTGAGGCCAGGACTACTTAAACTAGGAGCTGATGAGTTGGAGGAGCTTCCTATTGGATGTGACTTCTGTTGGGGCTGGTTGCATCTTGCTGAGCTCTCTCAGTGGTTTTCTTCCATGTGAAGGGCCACTGAGGGAGCCATCTCTGTTTGTTGTGTCCAGCAGGTGATGCTGGCGGCACAGTGGGCAGTGGAGGAGCTGGGCCCACAGGAACCTATGGCAGGATTGTTTGAAAGAAGACTTCCGAGGGGATGCTGCTGAATTCAGCATTGGCCTGTGTGATGAGGCAACTGATGGCAGCATAAAATGATGATGGCTGAACCGGCACAACACCCCTCCACATCCAAGAAATGTGTTTCCCTATGAAAACAGCTCCAGATCAGTCAGAGAAAGTATACTGCACCTTATATGCAAACCACCTTCACATTGTCCTTAAATACACATAAAGCTTGATGCAGATTGCCCAGTGTTATGCAGGAGAACCACGGACAATGTTGGACTTCCTGGAAAGGTGTTTTATGCCTTAGAGAATCAAAAATCATAGTGGTAACTCACCTAGGGCTGGCACTATTATCCACTCAACAGAGAGCAGAGTTCCAGGGAGGCCAATAGGTATCTAAGAAGATGACTATTCAGCAATAGAAGGTAACTTTAAAAGAGTATGTGAGGATGAGAGGTGTACAAGATGAAAATAGAAGTGTCTTTAACAGAACTTTTTCAGGGATATGAGAAGAATGTTTCATTTTAATTAGAAGGTGAGCAGTCCATGAAGATACCAGGATGATGAAGTCAGAATATAGTTACTTGCCCCTCAGTCCAACAGGAGTTTGTGACGGAACTTGAGGCTATAATGGGCCTCAAGGAGATGAGGAAGATGCAGAGAATAGGTTTGTGTCAAGCAAAGAAATCTCACAATGTTGGCTGAAAAAATAGAACTGTACATAAGACCATAGAATTGGAATGAAAAGATTGTTGCTGCATTGTAGGACCACATTTAGAGACTGGAGAAGAATGGTAGGAGAAGCTGTTTCTGTTTTTTAAGGCAATCAAGTGTGTAGCCTTAACAATTAACAAACACCGTACTTGATGGGAGAGTCTACCTTCTAAAAATTGTAAGAATTTCAGGCACAGCAGGACTCAAAAGTGAAAGCTTTAAGCAATCAATTGTAAAACCAAAAAAGTGAAAGCTTCAGACATAGTAAAATTTGGGGCCTGTGCAAGGTTTCTTACTTCCTGCTGAGCACTGCTTTAATGAGTCGTGAGCAGGGAAACTCAGCTGCGGTGGTGAATTCAGAGAGAGGACACTCGGGGTTTAATTTAAAATTTCTTCTGAGGGGGAAGGTTCTAGGTGGGGTGAAAGGTTCCTGCCCAGCTGGCAACCATGTGTGGGCAGGACCTGCTGTCCATGGGACTGAACACGTCACAGGCTTCTTGTAACTGCCCTGTGATTTATTATTTGCTCCATTGAAATGCATGATCTGGTTTTGGTTTGGCTTGCGACATAGGGTTTTAATAACTTGAATGGCAAACCTGTCAGTGTGCAATATGATCCTTTCAGTCAAAATATCTGCTTGATCGTATTTAGCTGGGATTTTTTAAGGCTGCTCTTGTTAATTTGCACTTGCATTTGTAATAACCCTTTTTTGTACTCTGAGATGATGGGTTGAAGTATCTGGTTCTTCTTTGCTTATGTTGTTGATGCACTTCTTTGATCTCCCTTTGTTGCTTTCCTCTCTAAATTAAACATTTCTAATCTTTTGCAGCTAGAAAGATCCCAATGTCATTGAATAATTTTTTCTTTGTCCCCTGGGCTCTTCAATTTTGCTGCATTTCCCTGGCATCAGTTGATCTCTGGAAGTAGATTGCTGAATCCTCGCTTGCGACTAGCTCAGGAGGAGGAATCCTGTCTCCTTTGATCCTTAGAAAGTCCCTGCAGTTTACATACAGGTCTTACGGGCTGCTTTGCTTTAAGTTAATAAAGTGGTCAAAAAGGTAGTGGCAAATGAGAGATAAATAAAACTCTCCTGTGTTGCTTACCAGGTTTGAAGGATTTTACCCCAGAACTGAATAATAGATTTCAAAACCATGTGCCCTTCACCAGGATCCCTGGACATAACCAGCCCTGTTGGAGTTACTGTACAGTAGCTCTGATAGAGCAACCATGAGTCTGGAAAGTCTGGAAATTTCCATAGCACACATACACAGAAAGTGAGTATCATACTTCTGGAAAATGTTTGGTTTACTATGTATGCATTGTACAGTGTATTCACTCATGCAACATATCCTGAGGGGTTTGGATTTACAGCACATATGGAATGTAGTAGGTATTCACATTAGTGATGTGGGAATAGACTTTAACTTTCTTTTTCTAAATAGATAGGCTGTCTCCACCTTTATTGGGTTGTAAGGATTCAAAAGGATCCTCAGCAGTCAGAACTAACAGTTGAAGACAATCAGGAAGACTGCAAGCAAATGCAAATCTCTCCAGCATGATAAGGTACTTTGGATAGGACTGTCTTCCCTGACAAAGCGACCAGAGAGTGAAGAGAATAAGACACTGTAAAATCACAAATGTGAAATGGCAGCTATGGTATATATTTCTGGGTAACAGGAGAAGATCTATTTTATGTCTTCACCCAGGGTTCATCTCAAGTAAAACTAAAGTGCCTTGTTTCTACTACCAAGATAGAAAACACTTCTTTTATTTTTTCTCAGAAAATTTTACTTTGTGAGGTAATATTTTAGTACTGCTGGAACTGGACAGATGTTTAATAGCTTAAGGGTTCAGCTTTTTTTTCTTCAAAGATATTTAGTCAATAAGAACTGAACAAACATTGTCAAAAATTTAATCCTCTGTTACACTAGGATTACAGTGTCTAAACAACATCAGATCCATTTTTCCTCCTTCCCTGTCATCTTCAAAGCAGTTAATAAGAAAGTGTTGTTATTCTCTGCTTTCCTCATTCTAGCAGAATGACTAAATACACCTGAGCAAATGTTTCCTGTTCAGGCTCAGAACCCAGCAGCATAGTCTTAGTTTGTGCAGTTCTTCATGGAAGACCCTTCTGAAATCTCTGTTGGGACTGAAATTGAGATACTCCTAGCCTTCCCCTAGTCCTTTTAAGAAGCTTTAGGTGGGCCACAACCAATAAAAAGTGCAAATTTGGAATATTTTAAGGTCCTGGTTTTGGTACGAAACAATATAAATTATCACAATTTATTTATTTTTTTCTCCCATATTTTTTTTTTCCCCCTCACGTTGTTAGATTTGCCACTTATTTTACTGTGTTTTTTTCCCCACACTAATGTCAGATTACGTTATCATTCTCTCATTTTTCTTATCTTTTTCTGTTTGTTCCTCCTTTTCTTTCTTAGATTTCTTATGTTCTTTTTCTCTTTGCTGAGCCATTCTCCAGATATCTTTCTCTCATTTTCATTCCAGGCCTAAGAGGCACCTAAAGTCAGTGACCCAACCAGTAATACAAAAATGCCTGCCAGGGCAGTGTGGCAGGTCTCTTCTTTAACAGTACATCAGAACCAATGTCACATTTCTTCCTTTACTATTTATTCCTCTCACACACCATAAATTATTATTTTGTTTTGTCTGACCAAGACTTAAGAAATTAATGCCAGTCTGATAAAATAGGACACCAAGGATCATTAAGTGAGTTTAGTTTGCAGAAACTTGCTGGTAATGGTATCTGAAGAAATGAAAATAGGCTGCTGAAGGCGTTTTGGGGCCCTGCCATACAGTTTTTGTTGCGCTAGATGTCACTGTTATACTTCTTAAAATAGGATGACCATATTTTACTGCAATATGACTTCATGCTCTAAGACTCTTAAAAGTGTGTTGTGTATGAAAAAATGCAACCAGGAGAGCATTTTAATACTACAGGGCTGCCTGAAAGTATTTTGGTTTCATTTGTGTGTAATCCATTGCTCCTATAGAGAGAATGGAAAATATTTCCTCTCTTCAGAGCTAAAGACATCCTAATCACTCTGGATGTGAATGCACTTCAAACAATTTCAGTGCAAATGCTTTTTAGTCTCAAAAAAGGAGATTTGTAACAGTCAATGATACTGGGAAATAGTACAGCAATTACCATGTTGGCTAATGAAAAGTAGAAGCTTGGCTTCATCTCTCTGCTTTTTAAATACACAGAGATAAGTCAAAAGAAACGCAGAGTCATTCTATTGATGGAAATTAATAATATACAAGCAGATGAACACTCATATCTGGCTTCCTTTTTGACTAAATTCTACTTCAAGATGTAAAAACCTGGTAGATATCAATCCTGGATGAATGCTTCCACTGTTATGCAGTGATTGGTAAGATTGATTGCTGTTAAGATAGAAGATGTTTTCCAAGAAAGAGCAAATTTCAAGGATGTCAACAGATCTGCCTTTGGCTGATGTGTGCACTCTTTGGTTTCTTCTCAACTGGAGGTACGTGCCAGAGTTATGGCTGATACAAACATGTTTTCTGAGGCTTACCTGCATCTGTAGTCTAGCTTTCCCCCTTTTCCACACACACTTGACAGCATGCCAAACTGTTCATCCATCAGAAGTTCGTATAGATTTCTTTGCCTCTGAAATAATCCTCTGTTTTCATCTGTCTTCTGGTTGTTTCTCCTCCAGTCAGTGGCATATCTCCTTGATTTCTACCTCTTGCCGTTTCTAGGCATTCTTCATTTATCTGCTCACATGTCCTCCATCATCCACCACTTCTGAGTATTTAAATCCAATACAAATACAGCCTCCTCTCATTCTTTCTTTACAGCCAGTTAGATAAGTAGTTCAAATGGTATACTAGTTTTGAGAATGTGTGCTGAACTATTTCTGCACTTCTCAACAGGTAGACATCAGTGAATATTGCCATACCAAAGGAGATAAGATAGGACTAGCTACATGCTGCTATGGAAACAGGTTGCAGGCTAAATTTTGGAGCTAGAGATACATCAAACAGCCTTTACCGTCACAAAATTTCTGGTGCTGTCAGCGTATGCAGCAAAGCCGTAGCCACTCTGTTGCCTCTTGGGGTATGCTTCCAGAAAACAGCCTACCTTGCCTATGCTTAGAGACAGCTGAATATCTTGTATGTGTGAAAGAGAAAGGATTTAATGAAAGTCAAGATGTCATTTTTTTCAACAATAACCTGAAATAGGAATTCAGGTTATCCTGCCTTTTCTGTTTATACTATACACTGACAGAAAATCAGGGAGATAAGTAGTTCATATCCCATTTGGAGCAAAGTTAGCCCCAAACTGCTTTTTAGGTTTCATACATGCTAGAGATCCTGCATACAAAAGTTGTCATTGTCTGTAAATGCACCTTACAAGAGGATTTTTGATCATCCTTCCTGTCTGGTTTGAATTTACCTGAAGCTTTTGCATCTGCTGCTTCATTAGCATTCATTCATGGACTGTATTGTTAACCTTTGCTAGACTTCTCCTTTGAAATTCCTTTTTGCTTTACAATTCAACAGTTCATATGCAGAGAAAAGTGATCTTCAGTACCAATATTAAGTAGATATTGAAGCTTGATGATTAAATAGAGGACATGATCCCACAAAATTATTTCATATTCACTTAATTGCTGCATTTGAAAGAAAAGCAAATAGTTTGTGGTATTTATAGAGCAGTTAGTACAGAGAAATAATTAATAATGCAAAAAACATTTATTGTTTGTCTAAATGTACAGGGAGACTTGTCTTGCTTTCAACTAGAAAAAAGCAGAAACATTTTTGGCTTTGACCATTCCTTATGGCCAAAACCACCCAGGAAAATGGAACCCAACTGTTGGAAAACTGAGTTTGTAATATCCTTGAATATTATCACCAGACGAAGTAGGCTCTTCTCAGCTAAAAAAAACCCCCAGTCATTATTATTATAAGAAGTGTATTGATCAAAATTATAGAAGGGATAATGTTTAATTATGCTTAACTTTCTTTAAATTGAAGTGACTTTTACTGTTAAGGCTTCATGATATGGTCTTTTAAGAGCACTTTCCATCTTTATGTGCAACGTACAGCAGAGTAACTGCACTCCTAGGGGGTAAAAGGACACTTCTCCCACAGGTATTATGCCATCATAGCAATTACCCTGAACAATAACGGGCTGCAGAGAATTAAACTCTGCTTCCTCCTTATACAGATCTGAGCTACACGTCTGAACCATTTAAAAAAGGCAGATCCTGCGAGGCAGGCAGTCTATTACTCAGCCAGCTGAGTGCATAGGCCAGAGCCAGAGGGCAAACTTTCATTTGACTAGGTCACTTATTTCTTCTTTACCATAGGCAGTATTTACAGAAGGAGGAGGATTTTTAAGTGACTCACAAATTTCCTAGCTCAGCTGGCACATAAGAGATTTCGATCTAAGCTACTCCAGCAGTATTAAAATCCATAATTAACGGTAGTAAGTTTGTAGCTCCAATATTCTTTTGTAAGAGAGGAAACCTTTTTGATTGGTGGCTTTACCTCTGTGTTCAGATGTTTGATTTTCTCATTTAACAGCTTTACTTTCATAGACTGCTAAATCTATACCAGTCTTGCAAATGATGTAGTTATGTAGATTTGCAGGTGTGTTTTCACCCCAAATATCAACAAACTACATGTCCTTCCTAATTAGGTCCTATCCTGCTTCAACTCTGCTGAAACAAGTTGGCTGTCAGTGGAAGTGGTGCATGCTGTGTATGTCCCTGTGTATGTTTATTCTTTCCCTATGCCCAGATGCCAGATGGCTCATGAAACAAGCAATTGAAGAAGTTCAGTAATCTTTGTCATGTTTAAAGCAGACCGAAGACACTGGCAAAAATAAACAGAATATGCTGCTGAATATTGCTGATGAAGGGAAGTAAATCTATTACATGTTATAGTAAATTTATTTCCAGATTGTGGTACAAAGCTGTCTGCCTCACAAAATAAAAAATATAAAACACAAGTTGCCAAAACCCTAATTGAGATTCTTCTATAGGAGCAGATAGTAGTATCTTCCTGTCAGCATACAGTATACTTTTAAAGCAGTACAGGGTTGTTTTTTATGTGATGTTTAAAATAACTCTTAGGAAATGGCTTGGAAAATTGTGTCTGCTGTGGACAGATGCTGGCTAAACTAAATACATACAAACATATATATATCTGTAATGTATTTATTTTTACCTTCAAGTAAATTTGAACTTCTATGAGAAGTAAGAGTACTTCTTAGTTATCATGTTAGATGCCTTCTTACAGGGATCTTAGATTGGATGTTTTCAGATATGACAATACAGCAGTCATTAAAATTTATTAAAGGCTGTGTCTGCATTGTATCCAAGGTGCATAAACAATATAGAAAAGATGTTCTCCATGACATTGATAATATAGTGTTATTCCTACATGGAGAGAGAGTACAGAAACAGAGATTTTTTGTGAAGTTATGATTAATTGTAGTCATCTTGCAATGTTTCTCTAAAGGTTAATACACATATACCATTTGAATTTTCTTTTGTAAATGGAGAGTAGTCACAGAGGAACACAGTGAAACTTAGACATGTAGTTAAACCTATGCATATAAGTAAATGCCTTGCCAAATAGTCATTGTTAAAGTGTGAAGACCCTGGCATGGGGTTTGGCTATCTGAGCAGACCACAAGAAATGACTGAGCACAACATGAGAAAATGCTGAACATAAATAGCAGAAGAAGAGGTTCACAGTATCACCTTGAGAAAGGACAGGATTTCACAACTTGTAAAGTGGAAGTGATGTGAGAGACTGCCACACTTCACATACAGTTTTACAGCATGAGGAGGAGTGTTTTTTCACCATGAGTGAACTCCAAACCTGATCAGCTGGAGACTTGTGTAAGCAAGATAAGGGTTTGTGTGGATGCTGGAAAAGACACTTCTCTGCCTGTGTTAGCCTGTGTGAGAGGCAAGGTTAGTATTGAGTGTGTATCTGTGTCCTGCTGCTTACTAGACCTGCAGGTGGGAAGAGCTGCAGCTGCACCCGTTGGGTTTGAGGGTACACAGGGTTCAGCTCTGGTGGGTTGAGAAGGAAGGAAGCCCCAGGTCCTGAAGTGCACTTGATTCAGCCACTCCTTAACATTCATAAAGTTTAACTTTAGTTTCAAGTTAAATACATCCTTACCAGGATTAGCTATAAGAGACAAGAATCAAGGACCACTTGTCACATTGCTGAGGACTGAATAGATGTGCCTGAAAAGATAGACATCTCTTCCTGAATGCATAATATTTTTGGGCTAGCTTTTATCACACTTTACCAACAGTGAAAAAGACTGATTTTTTTTTTTTTTTGGTCTGGACAATTCCAATCTATTCTGGAGGGAAGAGCTGTTTCCCTAAGCTCTCAGTCTACCAGAAACATTTAGAAATGGGAGAAGCACAACAGCAGATGTTGCTGTTATTTATTATTTGAGCAGCTTCTTTGGCACTTAATGATTTATATTTTACTGGTTTGTTCTTTGTTATCTAGATAACGGATATTTATTGCCTCTAGGAGGATCCATCTGCATAGAGAAGGAAACAGTAAAAATAAATGGCAGGAAAGAAGTCTACAGCTTTTAGTCAGGTTTGGTTTGTGATCCAAAATTGCCTTCAAAGAAAAGGAAAATGGGACCCAGAAACATGTCAGTGCCTACATTTCTCTTCAGTGATCCCTTTTTATTTATTTTTTCATTTGTTATGAACCGATGCCCATGACAGAAGACTGAGGAGAAGAAAGGAGTGTTAAGTTACAGAACACATGCACAGTGTATGAAAAATTGAAATGACAAGGTAGCGCATTTCTGTCTTGTAGCTGAAGTAGACAGCTGTGAAGATAGCAGAAAATACAGAGCAAGCAGGGAATTCGTTCTTTTTTTTTTTTTTTTAAACTGAGTTACCTCTTGTTTCTATTTTACATACACTATCTGCTGCTCCAGGGTTTACATTAAAGGACAAAGATGGGAGGTTACTTGGTATAACTAATGTGGTTACTTGAATGAAACCCATATTTTGTGAAAGAGATGAGGCCATGTAAGAGTGATAGGTATTTACTATTAATCAGTTGTATTGCAATGGTGCTGAGATACACAACTGTTAATACAATCACTGAAGACAGTCTCTTTTCCCAGTGAGAAACTGCTGATCATAAGTAACAGAGGATATCCCAACTTCTGGCTTGCTCCTCTCTTCTCCAGCTCCTTAACAGCAACTGTGGTAGAGGAATAAATGTCTTAGACATAAAATGGTTCTTGAAGCCGAAAATTTAGATCCATTTCACAACGAAGGTGTCAGTGGCTGATCACGACCTTACAGATGACAGGAAATGCACTGTCATGTTTACATCTGTCAAAATAATAAAAGCCCAACAAACCTTGGTGCTTTGCATCAGAGATGGTAATGAAGTAAAAATATCTAATAAGGGTTTTTTCTGCCCCCAGAACACTAAATTATTTCATTTTACTTTCTTTTTTTCCATTATTTACCTGTTAGTCTCTTCAAGTACCTTTAGGAAGGCGTGCCCTTTGCTACATACAACTGCCCCTTCTTAAATGTGCTTCTTGCCTTCAAAAAATGCTTTTAAATGGTGTTTTAACAAGCACATGGTGACACAAGTTCTGAGGATTTTTTCCTAATCTTGCTGCTTCTTTAACCCACAGTTCTGCTTTTCTTAGGGTAGACACAGTGCAGTGGCTGCTAGCAGTGCCAGGAGAGATCCCACAACAAAAGGAGCGAAGTCAGAAGTGTCCTGGCAAGACTAGCCATTTCTATGTAGTTTTTTCCATGGGAGTCCTGCAGTCTCTTATCTGTAAGAAGGGAGGGTGTTGTGTGAATTCCCCATGTAGCACATAAACTGGTTAACACCTAAAAGCTACAGTTCATGTTGCCCCTATCCCAAATAATCATTTATGTCCTATAGGTAAAACTGCAAGAATCTTGAAGGATCATAGCCTTGAAAGCTCAAAGATTGAAGCTGGCTTTACCGTGGTACAGGGAATGAGGCCATGGCAAAGAGGGCTCAGAGAAACAGCTGTATGCTAAATGAGAAAAATCAGTGCTTACTTTGAATACATACCAACACCTAATCATTCAGGAATTCATAAGCTACGTGAAAGCTCTGAAAGTGTAACTATGAGACTTTGTGAAGCAAGTGTGTAAATAAGACCCAGTGTATTCTAGTTTGATGAAGGCTACCAATACCTTAATGTTGTCTCACAGGATATACAGCTATATATAAGGCTCTTTTACTATTTGCCTAAAGTTTTCCCTTCTCCTTTTATTACTACAACTAATCCATGTCTTCATTTCTATCAGCCTACCACCAGAGTTCCCTAAGTCTATTATTAATTCAGTGCTGAGCTGTGGGAAATAGAAAGATGTAATTGAAAGTTCTGCATCATCTGCTGCAGGAGGCACAGGTCCTGTGCTTGGCTAATTGTCATAGTGCTAATTGATAACGGCAATATTGTCTAAGCACAATCTAGTCCATGTGGAGGGGCTCAAAAGTGGAACTGTGTATATTTTGCCTATTAAGCTGCATTCTCGGGAGAAATATGCTGTTTGTTAAGCTTGTGCATGGGGTAGGGAAAGGAGGAGACTCACAGAAGAGAGCCAGCATTTTCCTTAATAGGTAGCAGAAACAGGGAGATAAAAACTTGAAAATAGTAGAATCCTGGGCTGTATGCTTTAAAGCAAAAAAAGATTCTGCTCTAAAAATTACTCACATTGAAGGTGTGTATATTTTTCAATGAATTGGTAACATGGAGTACATGCTGTTATGAATTTGTAATCTTGTAGCAGGAACATTTAGCTGGGTTGAGAAGTGTTCTTATTTGTGGAAATAGGAATGACACACAGCAGGGAGACAGATTTTCTCAGGTGGGAACTTTCTGGTTTGTGACATAAAATAGAGTCCCAAAGAAAATAATATTTTCCTTGTAGCAGAGGCATTCATTGCAAACAAGAGGCTTCTTTCTCTTTCACCAGCGCCAGCCATATCATGGCAACAGCCTACACTGCCCACTTGTTAGGTTTTCAAAAGGTACCCTTATGTGTTGACCTACAATGCCTCTTCCTCTTCTGCACTGGAGAATAGTGTCATAAATAGCCACAAAGCTGATTCATTATCTCCCTTAAAGTTCCCCTCTACTATGTTACTTATAGAAAACCTTGAACAAAGTATGTTACTGATATAGAAGGACCATTGTTGTTAACCCTGTTCAGTAGAATTCCATTTCTTTCTCATCCAGGAATCATTTCTACTTCTAACTAGGAAAAGGAAAGTTCAGTGTTTTGAAATACCTATTCTTTTCCACTGTCAGTATCCACCTGGACACTGTGCCAGAAGCTGTTTTTCTACTTTGTGTTTGTACAGCATTCAGCACATTTGTGACTTGGTTCTTGACAAAGGATTGTACTCATGAAGACAGCACAAGTGATAAATAAGAAAATAATAACGTGTCTTTATTCTGGCAGCTCTTGTTTTCTCTTTATTAACTGAGGCACTTAGATAGTCTTTAAGTGCTTTCCACAGTGCCTTTCATAAAACTCCCAAAGGCTTTATAAACCTGGAAAATATTTTACCTGTATATTACCACTAGAGAGAAACAGGGAGAAAAAGTAATTTTTATATTGAAGAAAATAATAACAAAGGTAGGACTTAAACTCTATTTTTCTAGCTTCATGCATTAACCTTTCTGCCACAGTACTACTTTAACACACAGCACAAGCTCATACACACTCTCGTCTTACAGTTCACACAGCTAGATCTTAGTGATTTTAATGCCTACAAAATTATCAAAAATCTTATAGTAAATGTGACTGAGGTATTCTCGAGAAGAAAACACAAACTGTAAAGATGTTCTCTAAATACAGAATAAAAAGCTAGGACAGGCTAGGAGTTGAAGATGGAGAATAGCAAACAAAAATGTCCTGGCATGAAAGTTGTTATGGAAGAAACCTGTAAATAAATGAAACCTTCAACTTCTTCAGTCAGGTAATCTTCTCTATTGAGATGAAACTGAACTTAATATAGAGTTTGGTATGTGATCTTGCTTTAAACTTGAAGTTTTAGAGGAAAATACAAACAGAAGAAATCTATTGTGCAACCTTTTGTACTTCTTATTTACAGAAACTACAATGAGGATTTTAATAAAGCACCTGGACTTATACAGAAAACTGAAGAAGGTAAATATTGAGGAAACTATACTGTCTTGTTGATTTTCCCAATATACTTGTGCTGTGTCAGTGGTGAAAAAGACGCCAGTTGAAGGACTCCTTATCTTACCAAGGGTTTGTGTTTTGCACCATAAATGACAACCTTTTTGGAAAATCCATTCAAGTCCTGAACCAACTCATTCCTGAAGAAGGAAAGGATTTTTTTTTTTAATATATTTTTTAAATATTCTTGCATTATCAGGAATGGCAGCTGACTATTCAGATTATGTGGTGCCAGTTACCTGTCTACCATGAGAAATTACTGAGCAAAAGGTTAAACCTGGAAAAGAGAATGTGCCACATTGATGTGGCCCTACAATTTCCATCGCATTTCTCTGATAGCAGTGGTGAATCCTGAAAGGAGGTAAGGGAGGAATGCTAAAAGCAAAAACAAAATGGGAGAAGAGATACTGGGATTGGTCTAGCAAAAGAGAGGAAAATTGCTGTTACAGTCTTAAAGCTGATTCAGGTGAACTGAGTGCAATGTCTTTCTTCAGCTGTGCCAGGAGCAGCACACACAGTAACACAACAGCTCTGAAGTGTCAGCCTTTGATGTTCAGGAGACATTCACCTTTCAAGTTGAAGTACAGAGCATAGATTTGGTGGTAGAACATGGAAAACCAGCAGTCTGAGGGCAGTGATGACAGGTATTAGGTAGCATGAATGTTGTTGAACAGTGAAAGATCGCTTTAACGTTTTGGCTTAAAAGAAGTCTTAGAACACAGAGTGGATATAGCATTGATAGTTTTATTTATATGTACCAGAAAGAAGTCTGTCCTGAAAATTATCAGCAATTAAAACAGGAATCAAACAATATCTCAATGTTATAAAACTGGCTGCACATTTTAATGGAATTTGGTATTTTATATAAGCTATACATAGTAAGAAAGTTTGCCATAAGAAATTGCTTTCTTATTCCTAAAGATTTTTTCAGATACACACAAATGTGAAGTAATTCCATGGTAATTCCAGGCCATTGAAATTTTAATTCTATAATACAGGCTCCAGATAGATTATTTGTGCTATTTTTTTCAGGGTCACCCTAGAATCTTGAATTGTTATATTAGCTTAGCTTTAAATGTAGTTTCCCACTAGCTGCTAGAATCAATTTGAAAGATTCAGTCTTGTTTCTGTGTCTTATTATTTTATGAGCAGTTGAATGTCAAGCATCTCCTGGTGTCACTAACTGGATCTGCTCCCTTAACTTAGTGAGAAAAGCAATGACCCTGTAAATCAATTTATGGCTGTGTATGTACTGCTGTGTATTCATGCTGCTACCTGATTGATGCTGGTTGTGAAAGTCACTGTAGAAAATACCTAGCTGTCATTATGCATTGACAGGAGCAATTGCCATAAACACAAATACCCCCAAGGGTCCCCAACAGTTTTCAGAAAGCTGTTCTCATCCTTTAAATGTAAGTCTTCACATTTTTAATACTGGAACAAATGAAAGCATGTCTTTCAAAGCAATGTTGTCTCCAAATGAACATGAAAGTAAGCACAGAGGTAATTTGTGTGAAGATATTCAATAGTTAAAAGGTATCTATTAGAAAAGCACACCAGCATTTTTTGGGAAAACTCAGTAACAGCATTCATAAAACATGGGATTTTTTTCCTTTTTTTCTCTCATGAATTCAACATTCCTGACATTAAGGACAGCAGACAAGATGTTCAGCTAAAGGCAAAGGGATGGAAAGTCTGTGTGGTGCTTCCTGAAGCAATAAAAACATAACAGAGAGGGCTGATAGTAACCTGAATAGCATGGTAAAAGTCCTGTGGATGACTGGAAGCTCTGACAGAAATTACCTTGATTCAGAGGTCATCAAGGGCTTCAGAAGGAAGCTGCTTGTGATACTTTTAGGGTTCTCATCTGTTTGTGGTACCAGAAGACTGTGGAAAAATAGACCTTAATCTAGAAAAGAGGAAGGAAGCTTTCATGTCAAGCTATGATTGTGTCCTTTCATAAGGAGGGAGGGGGCAAAGAAAAGTGTGTACTGGATGGACACTTCTGGGCAATCCTCTAGGTCAGAGTTTCCCAGAGACTTGTTCAGTAGCGGGTCAGCAAGGGATGAAATGCCTCAAAGGAGAGGATAGTCCAGCATAAGCTGTGCTATGTTTAGTATGATGGTCCTGAAACAGACACAGAAATACTTCTTGTTTCTGTATGCATCTGTAGGACAGGCCACAGGAGCCAGCAGGACCTTGAGCTGGCAGTTGTGGATTTGTTGCTGGAGGAGACCTTTCACCAATATAACCTTCACAAGCTGTAGATTCTGTTGAGAGCCATTGCAGTGGAAAAGTCTAGGCCACATAGGAAGATTTGGGGCTGTTGTTGGTTGTTTCTGGAGTGTAACAGGACTTTAAAAAGAAAGTCTTGGATATCTTGTACATAGGTCATAACTAGCTTGAATGGAAAGAATTAAAATGCTAAAGGAGATGGTAAGCATGTTTGCAGCTGTTTAGTTGCTAGTTGTAGAGATGGGGAAATAAGAATAAGAAACACTTATTTTGGAAAATAAATTTATATTTTTTGTTAAAACTTTGTAGGATAATTCTCATGCTACTTATTTTGAAATAAGTATGTGTATTTTTTCTAGGAGGGAAGACAGTGAGCAAAAAAGAGACAAGCGCTAATCATCTAACTGTCTTTTACTACTGAGTTACCACTGACTGGTAGAACAGAACCATCAAGGATCAAGACACTAGTCCTAGCTAATATAGGGCTGTTTCACACTGCCCAACACAACGAGCATGTAAACAACAGTTTATTGTACTCAAGAGCTGCAGCCATTAAGTGTGCTCTGGACCTTCCAAGATTTTGCTGCATAAGGATTGAAGAGCAGGCCATGTCCACTGCTGAACCCGACTCAAACCTGCTGATCCAAAAAGGTGAGCCATACTTCTCACAACACGATCTTTCTATGTGGTTTTACTACAATGGGCAAAACCAATAATTTTTCAGATTCCTTATATCAAATGACAGGTGTCAATTGTTGTTCTAATAACCATTGACACCTGAAAAAAATTTGATATAGAAGAGTCTCAGAAACAATGTAAATTGAGGACTTTGATTGTGTCACACTTATCTGTATATAGAAGAATTATACTTTTTAATGATGTCTCTTATAATCCCAGAAGATGTTGTGATAGAACCCCAGAGAATTAAAGGAACTTACATAATGCATGAAAAGGTAGTGGTAAACCCACCACAGTAGTTAATCAATAAATCTCAGAAAATAGTTGTTGTATAAGGTATTGAAATGTTAAGAGTAAAATATAAAGAATAAGAAACATGACATTACTGTATCTCTTGTCCCAAAGTATACTGTTATCGATGCAGATTTACTCATTGAAGTGAAAGAATGTTTTGGAAAACGCTAAACCAAGTAAGATTTCAGGTGACAAAGTGTTGGAGAAAGTCCATACATTTGGATTTCTTCATATAGGCACCTCACTTGATGCATATTAAAGAGGCAAAATGTAAATTAATATGTCTAGGAATTAAGACCACGACACACCCTTGCAACATGAATTACAGTTTGTTGCAGGCTTTTAAGATTATGTGAAGCAAATTTCTAGTGCACTGCTACTAAAATACTTACATAACAGCCCTAAAAAGAAAGGCAGGAGACATAAAGTAAGGAGATGACATTTTCTCTGATTATAGCAATGTAAATCCCAGCTGTCTTTAGAATGAAAGTTGAAAAATTTGTTTCATTAAAATGTTTTTCGAAGCATCCAGGAATGCTTTGAAATTTGGAAGAGGCTTACCTTTAGAAGGTAAAAATTCAATGGAGTTGATCATGGCATGCACTACCTACCTGAAGATGAGATCTCTGATGATATTTGGCTCATGGTAAAAAATCACCTAGTTGAAAGATGCAGTTAAAGAAATTCAGAATCAAAATGAGGTGCAGGTTATCAATGGTGATACTATTTTATTTGTCAATTTGCTTAGGAAATTACTGTTTTATCTGTACTTAGATCAATAAGGGCAGAAGAGCACATCATAGGAATGCTATAGCTCAAGCAGTATTGAAGAGCGTAGAGCTTATTTAATTCTTGTGTTGTATAGCATGTGAAATGCATGAGATTTGATGAGATTGTTTTCATGCTTCTCTCTAGCTTAAAATTTTTTCACTTTCTAAAAGTTAGCCAGACTGGCAGCCCTGGAGCATGAACATTTCCCTTTATCTACACAGCAGGTACCACATGATAAGCATCAGTGCACACATCCTTCCTAATAGACCTGAATCTTCCATGAAGGACCCAATTCTGTGGAAAAGAGGATGATTTCTTAAGATGTGGACATCTTTCAGAGGGGGGAAAAAGATGGAGGGGTACCTAACAAAATCTGGAATACTGTCTATGAAAGGGAATAATTTTACTAGAATTTAGGCAGAGGATTGATTCATATAGCCACTAATAGTCAACAGATGGTAATTACTACTGGCTACTAAAAGCTAGATCAGATTTGAACACAATGACCCAGAACTAAAATGCTCCATATGCCATCCCTGTGCTGTCGGGTATGCTCACTAGTCATGACCCTCCTACTGAAATAACGCCTTTGTCCCCAAGCAGGAAGCTTTAATATTGTCAGATGAAACAACTGCCTTGACATTTCTTTTCTGACGCTGGTTTTAACTCTTGCTACATGCCATTTGTCACACTCTCCCTAAGTCCCAGTCAGCTCATGAACTAGAAGTTAGGTTAGGCTTTTTATTTTTGTTCTCACAGTGCCCTTCAAGGTCTTTCCCAAGGCCTCGAGTGTTAACCAATTGCCAAGTTAACCAATTGACAATCAATCGCCTTGGTTGATACATTTAATTACAAATCTTTTGGTTAATTTAGGCTGAAACTGTCTGGGTTTCATCAGTTAGGTAGAATCTAATAAAAATCTAGCTGGAAGATGTTCATTGACCACATAGTAACCAACAAATACAGCTTGCTGTGTCTTGATAAGTATGAGGATCACTTACTATTAGGACATGCAGGAAATACAGCGAATTTATATATCTAGTGATCTATATGGTCTTAATAACTATGGCATCTTGTGTTTTATATACATGCATAACCATACACAGTGTTCTCAGATACTAATTTTCTGCAGATTAAAAGTTTAGAGAAGATACTGTGTAGTAAAGAATAAACCATTGCGCATTCAGATCAAATTAACAGGCAGGAAATTTTTCTGTGGGTAGGACACCTCAGTTCAGCTCTTCTGTTTCCTGACTAACAAAGAACAGTTTCTGCTGCCTAATGTCACACCACAAGGCTGTTAGAAGTCCTGACCTAGACCAAACAGTCACTATTGACCACATTACAGTATCAAAGCCTTAAATTTATTAGTGCATGTTTTTCTCAGTCTTGTCAGGAAACACAAAAAAGATATGCACAGAAAAGATATGGACAGGTTGGAGAGTGTCTAAAGAAGGGCCACAAAGGTGATCAAAGGACTGGGAAGCCTGCCTGAGGTAAGGCTGAGAGAATTGGGTTTGTTCAGCATTGAAAAAAGAAGGCTTAGGGGAGACCTTATCACCATGTTCCAGTATTTAAAGCGTGATGGAGAAGAAGAGGGAGACCTCCTTTTTACAAGGAGACACATGAAAAAGATGAGGAGTAATGTGTACAAGTGACTCCTGGGGAGATGAGAGACAAGAAAATTTTTTGCAAGAGAACAAAGAGATATTGGAATAGTCTCTCCAGGGAAGTGGTGGAGTCCCCAACATCTTAAAATTCAGCTGGACAGGGTGCTGGGCCATCTTGTCTAGACTGTGCTTTTGCTAAGACAGGTTGGACCTGGTATTTCATGAATCTATGATTCTGTGAAACTACTCTGAACTAGTGTCATATTTATGATAGGCTCTATATATGATTAAGAGTTTCCCTGGCAGGAAACCACATATCTTTTATTATGCAGATACAAGATTTACTTGGAATCAGATTTGCTGAATGCCGACTTTCTGACAAATATGTATTGAACCTTTTATATAATTGTGTTTCCTCTCTTTATTATTATTAAGGAAATACCTGAAAATGCATTAGGTATCTTCAGGATATTGCTTCTTTCTATGACTGCTGCAGAGTAAGAACTTTCACTTTCATTACTATGACCTCAAAAACTAGGAAGAAAGCTTGTTAGCAAGTATTTTACAACAGTGATGATGGGGATTTTTTCTAATTTTGCTATGTGTAAAGTGCTGCCACGTGTCAATGCTTCCCTGTATCAGTGTGGCAGCTGAATAGCTAATGTGAAGCTTATAAAACATCAACTAAAAGGCAAATATATGTGTATGGTGTTGAAACAACATAGTGCTGCATCAGCAGGTCTTATTTGAAAGTTTAAAACAAAGGAAACAATCCGAATAACTCTTTTAATACCCAATCAGTTTCAGATAATGCTAACATACGAGAAAGAGCAAGCAAACTGCAAAATTTCCAGCTTTATATATGAAGGAGTCAGCAATAGGATACTAAGCCACAGAAATATCAAAATGAAAGGGAAAAAAAAGAAAACTAGGAAAGAACAAAAAATATTTTCACAAGTAGTTAACTCTGGACAGCAGAAGATGCATAAGGACTTAAAGTTTCCAGCAAAGTACTATAAAGTTATATTGGCTGATACAGGAAACAGAGAACTCAAAGATACTTTACTATCTTCCTCAGCTGTCAGACTAAAAGGATGAAATTCAGTCTTGTCTTGAATATCACCACAAGGCCTATGTTACTTGAACTTCTCTTTATTGCTTTTTCCATACAAAAATCCATGATTTACCCATGCTGAAAAACAAACAAATTAGACTAGCTGGTTAAGGGAGGTATAATTGAATATTTATTGGCTGAACAGTTTATGTTTTTTTCAAGCAGTCTGTATGGCTTTTGGTTAATACCTATTACTATGGAAAAGATCTGTGTTCTAACACTCCTATGACATTTTGTCCACCTGCTTGGTGGTAAAATACCTAGGATAAAACCCTCACCCCACAGATATCAATTAGATACACTGCTTTGAAGGAGAGGGCTAAAGTTTGCTTCTCTTTTCTTTGACAATTCCCTTTGTTTTATAATGTTCAGTATTTCTGAATTTACACAGTCTGTACTTAGCATAGGAAGGTCTTGCTGGGGTTTCTTTGGTTGAAGAAAAGAAACTCCTGATTAAGACTGATTTGTATGTCTGATTATAATTCTTCATTGGGGCTTATCATAAGTAGTCTGAATACAACATCCTAATAACAGCTCAGACAATATAATAATTATGTGTGATACTGTGTTTTTGTTTAAGGTTGGAGGCTGTTGAAATGAAGCATGCTTTTTTAGCAGAGCTATTTGCACCTTCCTTCTGTTAGAATAGTTAAGTATGTTTCCTATCAATCATTAATCACCTTCAGTTTTCAGACTAGTAAGTGCTCTTCCTGCTATCTGTGGCATCACTTAGTATCTTGTTATAAGATGTCTTGGGGCTAATGTCACAAGCAAGGCAATTGTCAACAGCCACCACAAGCCAGAAAGACTTAAGAGCAATAAAATAAAAGGTTTAATTCTTTGAAGGAAGCTAAAACATCCAGTCACTCAGGAAAGAATAGAGCAATTAGAAAAAGTAAAAATAAACACAAAACCTAACACACAATTCAAATGACACAAAAAAGATTTTACAATAAGCAGGAGACATTTCCACCTCTTCTGCCTTTTTTCTTCTTTTCTTTCTGTTATGTTTCACAAAATAACATTTTAACTAATGTTAAATCAATTAATAAGAATGTCAAAGTAATTGTTCTCTATCTGTGAGCATCCGAACAGCACTCAAGCACAAAAGACCTGGCTGTCAATCAGCACAACTGAAACACTAATGGATATCATGTCTAATCTTCATGTTCTACAGCTCGGTCAAGTGCATGGTCACAAATTGATGGTTAGGCTAGTGTTAGATTTTCCGTCTTCAACTGTCTTAATTCCTCATGCAGACTGTGTCTGAAAGATAATTACTCTTTTGCATGTCAGCTCATTCCAAAGCTGTGCTGAATTCTGGGACTGCAGAAAACAGAGAAAAAGGAGAGGAGAGGAGGTGGGTGTGCCATGGCTGTTCTGAAAATGCAAAGGTGCTGAGTTGAAATTGGGCATCCACAATGGAACAAATATGAACAGAGAATAATTAAAGATGGCATTTTGGGGTTACAA
>VYZX01014193.1:70693-84007 GCA_013401335.1 Brachypteracias leptosomus | reverse complement strand
ACTGTGGAGTGTCTGTTCTAACCAAAATAAAATTAAATTAAAGCTGAAAGAAACAGCTGCATGTTAAGCCCTATTTAATATTGATGCTAACTGAAGTATGGATTTGAGTGAGCCTCTTCTTCAAGGTCTTCGCCTTGTATCACTGCCTTATTGTATACTAAAAAGGATTTCTACTTAGAAAGGTATAGCACTTACTCATGTATACTTCACTGTATTTTGAGAAGGAAATAAATATTTTTCCCATTATAAGGCTCTTTCAATGATGCCAAAATAGTCAGAGAGATTCTGCCAAAAGTGAAAGCATAGTCCTCAAGAGGGAAAAATCGTGAGTATTTAAGTGGAGAATGGATCTCTATAGTTTACTTACACTTGACATTTTAAAAGTAAAGACTTATACTTTTAACTAAAGCTGTTTTCTCAGATATATTTACTCCACATGTATTACCTTGTTTATAGAGGCACTGTTCTCTCTTATTTAGTCAGTTGTTAGTACACTTAGATGATGAAGAATCCTGTCCTGACAGTTTTTCTTATTGGAAATTTGATATCCAGGTTGGTATCTTCTCCAGTAGTTACTTGGGTACTGAGTGGTATATATTTAAACCAGATATCATTGCTTCTCAGAGATCTGCACATCTTCCCTAAAATTAACCAGAAAACACCTTCTGCTGAACACAATAGAGAAGTTTCCTCATTGCTGTAGCAACAGCAGATGAAATATGGTTCCCACTTCATTTACTTCCAGGCTTCCTGGAACATCGCCTTGCCTGGTGCTATGGTCTGATCACTGCCTAATCATCCTGAACTTTTTTTTCCTTTGTCTTTCATTTTTCACAAAGAAGATCTGAGAGTTGCCTGCATACAAAACTGGTAACATTTGATCACTTAAGGCAAAAATACCAGGTTCTTAATTTTTATTTCATTTAACTAAGGCTAAACTCTTACTGGACTGCCTGAGTGAATAAGGAGTTTAAGGTTTGATATAGTTTTCTTTCAAGGATATAGGTGCTTTTAAATTAGAATATTAAGCAATGGAAAGGATTATGTAATCTGTATTTTAGTAATGTACTAATTACAATGCAAAGTAAGGCTATGTAAGCTTATGCAGCTATGTACTAGAAAACCCAGGGTTAAGAAATACAAACTCATAAGTCCCTCCTTTGATCTAGAAAACTCTTATTTTTTAATTAATTCCTATATCTAGTGAAAATATAGCAATTTTTCCAACTGAAATATAGGCAATTTTTCTGTTGAAATTCTTAGTCTGAGTAACAGTTCGACTTCTCATTGAAAAGGCATATATTCATGTGAGGCTACAACGAAAATTTAATATTTTCTATGGAAGGTTTTATTTAGACGTACTGATATTGTTGGATTAGTTGATATTTTCTATGGCTTTCCCATTCTCCCCATGTTAATCATCTGGTAGGATGGTACTGGCTGCAGCACAGTTTTAGGTCTGATTTAGATTACTCTTTTACTAGATTAATTGCCTTTGTAATGATGATGAAGAAACACTTAATCTTATCTGTAGCAGTTGTGCTTAGATTAGGGTTGTGTTTTTAAAACTAGTCTCCTGAGCAGCCCCACAATCCATGCTTTGCTGTCACACTAGGGAGAGGGGGTGGACTGTGCAAAGTTGATGCCTTTCAGGAGAAAACTCACTTGAAGTGCTTGTAGAGCAAACCCAGCACACTCTGAAAGCTAACGAGAGTTCAATCCGTAACACCAGCCAAAGCCCAAGTGTGCATAGCTGAAATGCTCATTAGCACCATCTCTTTTGCTCTTTAGATCCAATCCTGATGAGCTGCAGCTCCCATTAATGTGATGTGGTTATTGCTGGCATGTCAGCAGCTTATGCAATCCAGATAGTTGCCAAGTGAGAGACAGAAAAGATGCTCTAGATCAGTGAAATGCTGGTAATCCATCATACATCAGAAAAGAATGAAAGAAACATTGCAACATACACATCTATTCCCATACTACCAAAAGGAACAATAACAAAAAATTATTTCAAATCTAGCCTAAACATATTTGATTGAAAAAGTGGAATACTTTAGGTTTGCCTTAATGACAGGGTATGGGCTGTGGATTTTTTCAGGAAAGTTAATTAGACTTTGGACTAAAAGAGGTTAAAAAAGATTGTCCTTGAATGTACTTCTGGACAACTGTCCCATCTTTGCCTGTTCAACATGACTGTGAAATCACTATGATGATTATTAAGGATGACATTGCCTGAATTTACTGGGAAAGTGAGACCATATCTGGATGGGAACAAATTCTGGAGTGAGGGTTAACTGCCTGAAACTCTACCCAAAGTACATTTCAATAAAGTCAGTACATTGAAAGAAAAAAAAAACAACAAACAGAAGCTATCATAGAATTTTTATTAACTCCTGTGAAGAAAATGGACATGCTATTGTGGTAGAGTTTCAGAGGATACATGTCAACACAAGCCTGTCTACAGCTAATCTAGCATGTGAGTGTACTTTGGCATTCACAGCTGGTGAAAACACTGTAAATTTCCTATACAAATTAGCTTTGCAGCAAATATTTCTGTTCTGGTAACTTTGGCAGAAGAATATACCTACTTATAGAGAGAATAGACTTTCTATATGGTCCACTGATAAAATTTCCTACAGAATCTTTCTGCCTCCTTCTTTCTCCTTGTACAATATCAGCATACTAATAGTTAATACTTTAATTATGTTAATGTAATTAATGGATGTTAAAACATTCAATGTTACTGTGTCATCAGATACATTGTTTTAACAAAGTGTCTTATAATATTCTGGCTTTGAGCAAAACTGCATTCTGATTTGTGTTTTGTTTTCCAAATAGCTTTAGATACATTTAAAGACCTACTGAAGCTAAGAAAGAGATGAGGTAGTGCAAAGTATTCTTTTTTCCTGCTTTTGCCTCGTACTTCCTTTGAATTCCATTATTCCATTTTCTAGCATTGGTTACGGATTTTCAAACATTCTTATCAAAATTTTATGAACCAAATAACACAATGAAACAATGATAAGTCTCACTTAGATACAGACTAAGATAGGATAGTATCCTGATAATAGATGTTGGTAGGCTAGTACCTCTATGATGATGCTATTTTTGTTGTGGCAAATCCATTTATTGTAGGTAATGGCTGGTATCCTGTCCCTTTCTACCCATCTGTTAAATTGACTGTCTACATACTGATATGTAGGGAAGTGTTTATAAGCATTCTCTTAACTATTTCAGGGAGAATAAGCTGGTCTAGTATATAACACTTATTTAAATTGTGAAGACTAACACAGCTGATTTTGGCTGAGGAAATCCAGAAGTATTCAAGTATAGAGATGTAATCTTCAACAGCAGGCCGGAATACAACAGCTGGAAAGGAATGACAATAATTTATACAATGGAGATTATGATTTTTTAATAGAAAGTTGAAATTTGAATCTTAGAATGATATATTTAGCATAGGCTTTGCCTGGTTTGGGCCACTGATGATTAGACTTAGGGGATCTTTGCTTTATATTTTATTTTTTTTTTAGCCAAAGTAAATAACAGTGTCCCAGTCCTCATGGTTTTTTCCTATCATCTTTCATCAAAACCCCATAATTTTTTAATGTCTCTGCTTTGCTGTTTCTAAAGCCAGTCAGAATCCTTCATAGATCTGATGTTTTCAAAAGTTCTCCACCCACACATATCTTAGAACAGGTGTTTTGGTTTAGGTACAACTTCCACTCATGGAATACACAGGAGAAACATGTTATTGAATGAAATGTGACTACATAGCTCTACTTTAATGAGTCAAGGCTTTGCTATGTAGGACATTCAGGACCCTTGGAAATATATTATAAGCCATTTCTACCTCTGCCTCAAATTACCATTTTACAGGTAAATACATTTGAGAGGGACAATGAGGTCAAATAAATGCTAGAAGCTAAAA
This sequence comes from Brachypteracias leptosomus, assembly GCA_013401335.1. Taxonomy (NCBI): domain Eukaryota; kingdom Metazoa; phylum Chordata; class Aves; order Coraciiformes; family Brachypteraciidae; genus Brachypteracias; species Brachypteracias leptosomus. Next base: position 80,073 of record VYZX01014193.1, on the reverse strand, counting down.
ATCCATCTGTTCAGATTCTGCCACTACTTGCAATTTACTACGTGAAATTCAGTGAATTATTTCTGCTTGAAATTACTCATCCTTAACACAGAGATAAGAAAGCATATAACATTGAGCTAATGGAAATATTCTGATATTTAATTAATTGCACAGTTCTTTCATGAGAGAAATTGCTTTTGTATAAAACTCTAAGACCCTATCCCCACCTAGAATTATTCAGAAACACTTGCAGACATATTTTCAAGGTAAATCAGACTAAAATATGACTAAGATGCTCCTATTACAAACAATCTTAAGATTTTGACTATTTTTATCTATAGACAAGCTATACAAACATTAATGTCCCATGATCTCTTATTTTATAGTGAGTTGCAGTCACCTATTTATATTCAGAAATGCTTATACTATTAAAAAAAAGGACTTGAACAGTAATATTTTCAAGTTATACTAAGGGTGTTCCATGAGCTTTCTGGAATTATACATGTGTAAGCTAAACAGAATTCAGTCTTTTTTCAAAAACATTGCTAAACAGCAATTGAAGAGTCCTCTGGACATTTCTCTGTGTAATGTACTTGTATACTTTATGCTATGACTATTAAATATTTTAAGAAGAACTGTTTATCTGTCTTTACATTTCTCTTGCAAAGTTCTTTTCTGAGAAAGGTGTCAGCAGGCTTTCTAGAACAATATCCTCATTCAATAATGTAAAACAAAGTCAGTAGTTACATAGGATTCAGATTTCCTTTCTCACTATATTTTAGAATAGTAATAAATTTGGTGAAGAAACTAATGGCTTATACCTCTTAAGTTCAGGTGCAGAATGAAGTGGTTTTAGTTCTGCCTGATAACCTGCCAAGTATTCAGAAAAACAGAAGTCATGAGCAGCTCTTTCACCCAGGGTCTTCTGAAGTTTAGTAGCAGCATTTTCTTCAGAAGAGGATGACATTTTGGGTAGTCACTGTGACCTGGATATCACAAATAGTGGTGATATTGGAGCTCTGAACCTCAAATTCATCTGTGTGCATTCAACTGCTGAGGTGGAACACTGATATACATTCTGTATGTGGTCCCACATTATTATTCAGAAATGACTAGACTAGACTACTATGACTTGGGATATTCAGAAACTAAAAACTAAGATAAACATTGATGAAGGTGTAGTTAAGAAACTACCTGGCTCCTTGTGAGTACTAGATCTGGAGATATTAGAAAGTTCAGGATTAGTTTTATGCAGAGAGAAGAATTAGTTTTTCTTCTACAAACCCATGTCCTATGTCAGGCTTCCTCTTCTGTTTCCTCCTTCTTTAGTTCATCTACATTTTGGTAATCCCTAAAGCAGGTTTTGCATATTAATTGGTGTTGATTGAAATGATAAATCTTGATTGCTGTGTTTAGGGTACTACATATATATGGCTTCATTTTTGATGGCACTGTGAAATTTCATCTCTGCCCATTAAAAATCAGTTTGAATATGATTTTGAAAGAGAACATTTGTAGTTTAAGAGAGTGGCTTCAGGCCAAAATTCCTTGTGCATCTACTCTTTGGAGCACCTTCCAGAATCTTGTGTTCGTTATGAAGATATGATGTAGTGCGGCACATTGAGGACTGGGCCTTTTGGGATGTGATTCCCAAACTACCATCCTGTTGGACACTGAGCCACTAGGAGTGTGAGGGCACATATGCTGAAGAGAAGGAATAGAATTTGCTCAGTATAAAGCTGTCATTCATATTTCTTTCAGAGCATGCTTTTACATTCATGCATTAACAAAATTGATTTTATCTGCTATACCTACAGGTGGCATGTATGCAAACATCTGACATTCCATCTAGCAGGGGACAGTGATAAATATATTAATTAGTCATTATACTGAGTACTGTGTTGCATTGAATAGTGCAAGCAACTTACTTTACATGTGGCTCTTATTTCATATATTCTAATAATTCATTTAGAAACCCAAACTGTATTCATTCAGAGCTTATATATGTTTCAGAAAGCTAGAAAGTGCTCTTTACTCCTAGCAACCTTGATCTCTGGTAACAATATTAAACTTCAGTTCCTTCGTTTCTGGTTGTTGTCCAGGGAGAACTGTACTATGCCAAAAAGAGAAAAATTCCAAATTATTGTCAATACACTCTCGTGAAATTGATTGTCATGTGGTGGATTGTGTGGTTGTATTTTGCTGTCACTGACTTGTATTAATCCAATTAATGTTTTTGCACAGCAGAGTCTTTTGAGATACTCTCTTATGGTACATGTTGCAACATATAAAGTACCCCCTGCCACTGTCTGTCTCACGAAAGCCTTTTCTGTGATAAATTGAACATTATATCATGTCTCAGTATAGCTAATCTCAGTTTCATAATCAGGAGTGTTCCAGTTCATCGTTTGTTTATTTTTCTGCCATGGTGATTTAGGCCCAAGGATATTCTCCCATTCTTCATTAACGCTTGTAAAGAGTATACAGAACATTAATTCAGCTGAAGTGTCTCCTATATGCTGATTTTAAGACATTATAATTTCAAACTGGGAAGTCCCCAAGATATGTTGCACATTTTCTGCTCCTGCCCCCTCCACCTTATACTCCTTTTAGAAAACAACCATTTACCTGGAGTTTTAAATATATGTAAAAAGACTTTAAATGCTTATTTGCTATAAGATTAGATTTAATTAAAATCTGATGTTGTTCTAGAACAATGATCTAAACCTTTTTGGGAATGGGAGTAATATATTATTTTTTTTCCTGACTAATTTAAACCCTGAGCTTTGAAATGCAAATCTGACTTTATATTTTAGGTTGTAGAGGCAAGTTTGGATGGTTCACAGTTGTTCATTGCATTTAGGAACACTTTCATGATAGCCAGAATAATGATTGCATTTGGATGTAGTAAAACAGTGTGCATGAAACTGGACACTGGGGCATGGAATGAAATGTTGTACGCAGTTCAACAGTGCCTGATGCTGATTTTCTGCCATCTTCATAGCTTGGCAGCTGGCTCTGGCATGCAAGCCCTCAGAGAAAGGTTGCACTGCACAGAAGGTTATCCATTTGTACAGGCTTGTGCAAAGGAGAGGGAAATATATAAGGTGTGTTTGAGAGTGCTTTTTCCTCTAGAAGAATTTCCTTGAAATATAGGAGGTGGAAAACGGAAATCATTAACAGGCATGAATTATTATGGCTGGAAGTACTGTTATGTGTTCATCTTTGGAAATAACTGCATAATTATTGCAGCACTGGGTTGTTACAGAACAAAGAACAAGGACAGTGCAAGAGCACAAATGGTAGGAAGAATGTAAAATCCTTCTCAGAAAATATAGAATCATAGAATGGCTTGGGTTGGAAGGGACCTCCAAAGGTCATTTAGTCCAAACCCCCTACAATAAGCAGGGATGTCTCTACCTAGGTCAGGTTGCTCAGAGCCGCATCGAGCCTGACCTTGAATGTCTCTAGGGATGGGCCTCCACCACCTCTCTGGGCAACCTGTTCCAGTGATCAATCACTCCCATATTAAAGAACTTTTTTCTAATATCCAACCTAAATCTACCCTTTTCTAGCTTAAAGCCATTACCCCTCATCCTGTTGCTATAAACCCTTGTGAATAGTTCTTTCCCTGCCTTCTTATAGGCCCCTTTCAGGTACTGGAAGGTTGCAATAAGGTCCCCCTGGAACCTTCTCTTCTGTAGGCTGGACAGGCCAAATTCTCTCAGCTTGTCTTTGTAGGTGTTCCAGCCCTCTAATCATCTTAGTAGCTCTCCTCTGGACACATTCCAACAGGTCCACTTCCTCCTTCTGTTGGGGGCTCCAAAGCTGGCCACAGTACTCCAGGTGAGGTCTCACCAGGGCAGAGTAGAGGGGCAGAATCACCTCTCTCGATCTGCTGGCCACGGTTCTTTTGATGCAGCTCAGGATGCAATTGGCCTTCTGGGCTGTAATTGAGCATTGGTGGCTCGTGTCCAGCTTTTCATGCACCAGTACTCCCAAGTCTTTTTCCACAGGGCTGCTCTCTAGGATGTCTTCTTCCAGCCTATATTGATACCACTGGTTGCTGTGGCCCTGCATGTTCCTTTATAGCACAATGTATATACTCAGACCAGTTTTATGTTAGTGTATTTTTGAGTCACTTATCGTTTTCATCTGTCTGAACCTAAAACCAGCCCCTTGTTTATTGGTACTGTCTCTTATTACATATGGTTTCCCTTACAGCAACAACCAGAATTCCCAATCATCATCAAATTAAATATGAGCATTCTTTTCCTCAGAGAGTTTATATTTCCTTTTGATGTCAAGACAAAGACTATCACTGACCCATGATATCTATACAAAGACTTTGACAGAGGCTATAAATGTCAGTAGACTACAGTGGGTGGGACAAGAAAGAGTGCAACACAGAGCCTTTGTTGCTTTAGTTAACCTAAGGATGGACACATAGTAATTCAATTAGTGACTTCCTTCCTTGCTACCTTCCTTGCTGTGTGGAAAAGATAGGACTCATTCTCTCCTACCTACATAAAAACACAGCTAGGTTCCCTCTGAGAACAAAGTTGAACTGTCCAATTACAGCATTTGCAAATGGAGGTCTCTGTTGTGTGTTGTAAAGAGGACTGTCCTTTAGGGTATGTGAGCAGAAACCAGTAGCTCTGACAGTTTTGTTCATTAGCATTTGCCTGTGATTGGTGATCAAAAGTGACTAACATGCCAGAATGGATACTTTCTGGACCACTTTTTGATTTTTAATACTTTGGGCATTTTGGAATATTTCTTCAAATGTCCTTAAAACTGGATTTTCTCTTACACTAAAGGGAACTCAGTAGTGCAGATGCTGAGGGGGAAAATACGTATACTTTATGCTTGCTCCAAAGCTGATGATGACAAACAATATTTCCAAAGGACTGTCTGTCAGCTTTGAATAAGTGCAACAAGGTGTGTCCCAATCTCCTTACCTTCTGGCTAACATTTCTGCAGTTAAGATCTTCCCCATGCTAGAACTTCCTTTCTGGGAAAACTGGATTGGGAAGGTGTCTCATTATGCATCAGGGAAAGGAAATAAAACAAAAGATCCCCCATTGTATTTTCTCCTCCCCTCTCTACCCCAGAAAACACAAAGCTCAAAGACAATATAGAGCAAGAGAGAGAATCACTCCTTATTTCCTGCATTTTCCTTAGATTACTTCTTTCCCTGCCCTCCAGTTAAGGTGTATAGCAATTAAAAAACATAAAGGTGTAATGAAAGTTAGGTTAGGAGTCCATATCCTGAAATTCATCATTATAGGACTCAGACTAATTTATCTTTTCCATGTCATAGTGATGCTGCCTGCTCAGTTCATGTGGTGGTACATTTATCTTCTGCTTGGCTGTAGAGACCTTGCTGCAGAATGCAGGCCACCAAAAGTACACTTGGATTATGAAATTCTCTGCCTCTTTCTGCCAGTTCTGTATATGGAAAGGTAACTACAGTGCCTGATTCAGAAACACCTTTCCCCTTCTAACAAAATTCATCTTTAGTTGTCATTATTTTGACAGAAAACTTGAAATATTTATCAAATGGCAATTCACCACTGGTGCTAATTAGAGGATACTAGAATATCATTGTAAATAGTTGCATTAATGGATTGCCTTATAAAAGCAAATCTTTACGTTAAGCAACCTAGAACAATCCTTTCCAAAGAAATATAGCTTTTTAGAATGCAGGCTTAATAATGCTAGAGTACTTATTTTCATCTAGGCAGACAATTATGTAGACTAAAGCAGCACAATATATCAGTAGAGAACGAGCTTTTCTCTGATATTCTCACTTGATCACTGCACATGTAACTCATCTTCAGTCTAGGTCTTCTATGAGATTGATTAGAAGGGGATAGTTCTCAATTTTACATTGAAGATGGGTTTGATTTATTGGGCACTCTTCTGTCAGGAAAGAAATAGATGTCTTCTATCCCAGGAAGGTGAAATGAAACAGAGAATTTTGCTGTTCCTTTATATTATGTGAACCATCATCACTTTGCCCAGCTATGTTTTCTTTCTAAGTGATCTGTTTTCTTTCTTTTTTTTTTCTGTTCCTTTCAGATAGTATTGAAAGCTGCTTTCATGCCTAGGATATGAAGAATCATAGGCACAGCTTAACAAAGGTATTTCTCTGTTTGGCTTTTTTATCGTTACCTCAGGTAGGCATTTAGCTACACTTAACCTTTATTCTTGTACTTATCCATACTTTTAAGGCTAAGATACGCAGGGTATGTTAAAAGGATATTTGTTATCCTATGTAAAGGTTACTGCTAAAATGTGCTACACATTGCTATTTTTTAATTGAATGAAGATAACCTTGCATATTAAAAGCTGATTTTTTTGTTTGTTTCTAGAGGTATAAACAAAATTCTTGCTGCGCTCTTATTTATCAAATTGTATTCAGGAGTTTGAAATGCAGATGGAATTATCTGTTTGAAAAATTGGACAAATAGTCATGAGTTTTAAGCATGACTACTATTAATACTGGAAGATTTTTTATGCTTCATAGAAAACAGAAATACTACATGTTTGGATAGCCAGTTAAGTTACCTATAGACAGCAAATGTGGAGTTGCCTTCTCTTCTACATTCTCATTGATAGGCAGGACAACAGTCACCTGAGTTTTAATGAATGAAGGTGTTTTTTTACATTTGCCATGACTTCTTGGGAGACATCTAGAGTCACAGAATATAAGATTAAGCTTATCAACAGAAAATAATTGAGTTTCCAATTAATATTTTTATAATGCCTATAATTTACCAACTTTGACCATCTGGCCAGCTCTTATTTTCTCTCTTCAATGTCAGCTCCTCCTGTTTATACTTGGCCAGTGAGCTCCTTTAGCCTGACATTTTTTCAACTTTATTATGGACTCGTAACCATGGCTTACAACTGAGTGTATGTCCTAACCACATTCACTATTCAGTAAACAAAGAGTTTTCTGGGCAGAGCATTTTTAAATTGATTAGCTGAAGTCAATTTGTTGATCACACAACTGTATTCACAAAATGAAATTCAGTATAGCAGTTAATCCATGACCAATTCAGATTCTCTTAGGAAGGTCTGTTGAAAATATCATTATTATTGTGAGTCCCAATTAGCAAGTATAAATTGTTTGCTGAAATAGGGAAAGAAGATTTAATCTCTCCATTTCAGCGGAAAACTTCGTAAATCACATCACCAGAGAACAGCAGTTCCAACCCATGAGTAGTCTAGAAATAATCTGTAACCATGATGGAATGCTTTAGTCTAGACATAGGGAGATTCTTAGTGAGAAATCATTGCCATAATTATTCTGTGTATCAGATACAGATTTTCTATTATGAAGACAGAAATTATACGTCTGTCTTAACATTTCATTTCTGTATTAGTTTTCAGATATAAATACATACAAGGGCGTATGAAAGTAATGTATCTGTGACACAAAACTTCTCTGAAAACTGTTTCAAAATCTATTATAGACTATGTTATTCTGGCATTTTTGTTGAGCATTTAATCATGCCTCATCTCTCTGGAACAAAGACTTTTGTTTTCATTCTGTAACAGTAAACCAACTAGTAAATACTGAAAAACAGAAAAGGAATAAATGTTTTGGTGAAGAAAGGGTTGTTGTAGGGTTAATTTGTCTTCCAATAAAATTTGCTATTCTGTGAAAAGAGAAGTTTTCTGCCCTTCTTTTACCAGATGCTTTCTACTGCTCCAACTGTGCTCTGGTTTTCCTAGTTTTCTCTAGAAGACAAATCTAAGTGAGGTGATGTGCAATTACTTATTCATCTGAACTGTTACATTCCACAGAAAAGATTGATGCTATTTTTAAATCTTCTCTTCCCAGGTTTCTCTACCTTTCTGATGGACATCTGGATCCTAAGGCTATCTCCACTGCTATTACTGAATATATAGGACTAGGCCTTGGATGTTTAGCAAGATGCATTCTGAAAATTAGTCCGGGTACATTTAGGGGTAAGGACAATACAGTATTACAGTCATGACATAAGCTGGCATAATAAAATAAATCAGTGAAAACACATCACATCTTACTATAATGGTAAACACATTAATCATGATAATTTATGATACACCTTAACTAATATTTGGCATAGATTGCCATCTAAAGCCATTACCAAATGGCATGGTAACCACAATTAACTATCAGTATGCATCAACCTATTCTTGGTGATCAGATATAAATTTTCAATTTTACATCAACATCAATATTTTTTTCTATCTACATTCCTATTATCTGAAACATTACCTTGTGCATTTTTCTATTATTCATCTTGCACATGGTTAGGTTAAAAAAACACCACCCATTCAGTTTCTTCAAGTATTCATTATTACCCTGAAGGCATTGAATTCTGACATTTATGTAATTAGCTACATGAACAATGAAAATATAGTTCCTAACATAAAAAATAAATGATGACCCTTTATTTCAGTATTTGTGCCAGACCATTACATCTTACTGTAAAACAGACAAACTGTAAAAGCTAGTGGATCATATAATTATAGTTGAAATACAATAGGGGAAAAAAATGAACGTGTTTAAATACCCTTTTTCAGATGAATAACTCAGCAATGTACACTATGCAGGCAGTAATTGTGCTGAATGCAACAAATTCTGAGTTCTGTGTAGTGCTAAAACAAATTATTCAAGTAACAATGGAAGTTAAAACTCTTTCGGAAGTAGATTACACAATCAGCTAAATCCAGATAGAATAGTCTTAAATACCAGTACATCTTAATTTCAAATTGGACTTAAATTCCATATTATGTTCTGCAGAAAATAAGGCTAGAGTTGTACTTAGTGTTTCATTCTAAATTATCTGGCTTTGTAATGAAGCTGGACATGCATTTTTCAACAAAGTATTTTCTTTATTTCTTTCTTCTCTGTCTTTCAGTCAGTCTGTCTGTCTTTCTGTCTGTCTTTTTGTCTTTCTGTCTGTCTGTCTTTCTTTTTATTAAATTACAAAAAATAACAGGCAGTCAAGAGACTTCATTATTCCTGAGTTTTAAAAATCTCAGACAAAAGGCAAGACCCTGGTGAACAGCGTCTACTTAGCACAAAAGCTATGGCGTTAGAAAGCAGTTGCACAATTATTTTCATTTTAGGCAGAATTTACTATAACCTGGGAAATGTTGTAGAAGTCAAGTGACTGCTGTCAGCCTCTACTATAGCTGATAAATTAGAGTGAAAAGATTCCCACTGATTCCATGCAAACTGGATCATGTCCTTACTGTGTTCCTGTAAATAACACTAGGTTTTCAGACGCATCCTGTCAAGACTGGGAGGGGCACTCCAATAATGCATCTGTTTTATTATTTTATGCTGGGCATTATCCAGAGCATCAGAGAGGTGGATTTAAAAAAAAAAAAAAAAA
>VYZX01014193.1:59624-70652 GCA_013401335.1 Brachypteracias leptosomus | reverse complement strand
AGAAAAAAAAAGTATCAATTTGTTAAATGCATATTTATGCTGCTGCAGGAAAGGGCAAGTGAATAGGAAGTGGTCCACTGACACATAATGTAGGGAAAAACCAAATCAATTAAGATAAGAAAGCTTAATTTACTAGGAATGGTGAGTAAATTATACAGTGCATACATATTTAGAAGTCAAACTTAACAAAAAATCAGAAAAAATGAGAGTTTTCTTTAAGAAACCTGCTCCTAATTACCTCACTTTTCAGTCCCATGGCCCTTATAAAATAATTACAATATTTTGTATCAATTTTTAGCTTCCGGAACTAAGTTGTGGTCAACATTCTGACTATGTTTTTTCTTTAACTTGGTACTTTATATTTTGGAGCTATTAATTTATACCAGAGAACACAGAAGAGTGTAAATCAAAGTTTCTATATCAATTTGTGTATGTTACGTGCTTGTAGAAACGGGCTTTCTGGTTTGCATGGTTATGTTTTATGTTTATTCAGTTTATTTTGCTGAAGCATGAGGTTTCCCCTTGACTATTCAAATATATTTCAGAGCACAAGTTGACCAAATACATTTCTCTTTAGTCTTTTAGTAGTCATCGTGACCTATGTGATCAGATGGAATTACTTGAAAGTCAAGATATACAATGGAGTAAAGGTGAGGTTAATTTTTAATGTAATCTGACTTGGTTTTTGAAGAGAATGTGTGAGTTGTCAAGACGTTGAAGCACAGAAAGTAACAGTAACATTTTCATCATGAACAGTCAGTCCTTCATTTCCAACTTTACTGTATGAAGAAGGTTTCTGTTATTGATATTAAAGGTATTAAATCATCATATCAAGAACCAGTTTAATTATACACTCAGAAAGAACTTGAAAAACTGTAATTCACATGTTCACTCTTTCTGCATGGCAAGTTAATTTCTATAGTTATGTATTTTTCAGAAAGCAATTTTGGGAGAGAGGGTTCTTTAAATAGAAAAAATTAACAGATAAAACCACTAAGAAAGCAGGTGAACTTTGATAGGAAACCTATTTAATATTTAGTACTCTGCCTCTTAACAATGGTACTCTGGTACTCTGACACTTACATGCAACAGTGAATACACTTCTCAAAAATATCTGTGCAAATGGCCAAATCCTGATTTTAGTGATATTTACACAAGCTATGATAATTTCATAGGCAGAGAAATATGCACATGTCAGAATTCTCCAGCACATTTTTGTAAAACTCACTGGAAGTGGAAATGAGCTGTATATATTGATTATATTATATTTCACTTGATACACACTTCCTAAGAGACTCTTCTGCTTTAGGAAATTATCTTCAGTGCACAGTATTTGATTACCTCATCTGGTTCTAGATAGATAAAAATAACTTAGTAGATCTCATTATTGCTTGATAGCAGTCTGACATTTAATGAACAACAACAGTACTCATTCCTTGCTTATTTTTGACAAGCTGTGATTCTTGTATTTAACATCATTTTATTTCAGAGAAGCCCTGTAGCAATCGTCAGACAAGGTAGGCTTCTTATATCCATCTTTCTGGACTTCAAGTAGCTTCTTCAAGACATGGTTAATGTGCTGTAAAAACTGTAAAGAGGTTATTGGTTAAACTACTTCTGATCAATCCTGAAAGAGCTGCCATAAAAAATCATATAGAAGGAAGTCACTGTTGTATGTACCGTGTATGACATTAACAGTGTCTGATCAACATGTGAAGCCATATAGATATCCATGTATTTCATCACATAGAAGAAAGCAGATACTTCTGAAACTAGTCATCCTTTCCTAATAATTCTTTAATGATCATATTTAGTGAAAGTGGCTTACTAGACAAGGAAGTTCAAGGACATGTGGCCAGACCAGCATCTCTGGAAAATACTGCCTAAACACCTTGAAATACATGGGTATGTTCATCACACAGGACAAGCAAACTTAAGGGTATAAGTCCTTAAACATTAGTATTTATTATTTGTATGCAAGTACTGCTGTGCTTTTTGTGTGATTTATAGAATTACAGTTCTCAGCGGACTTCATCTTGTAGATAAGAGAAACCATAAATTGATGGTAAACAGAATGTCACTGTGGTAGCATTATTTGTGTCAAAGATATCACATCTTTGTCGGAAGCCCAGCGGGAAGATTCAGGAGAGTAAATAATATTGTGTATCAGTCCTAAGCATTTCTAATTTTTTTTTCCTTTTCCCTTAAATGTACACTGCAATTGACATTCACTTTCAGCTCAGTAAACAGTTTCCTTTTCTGTTTGAATGGATATCACTAAAAGGCAATAAAGAATATATAAATCTGCTGTGCTCTGTTGTCCAAGTGTAGAATAAAAACAATTGTTATTACTCTGATAGTTGTACTGGAAACATTTACAGTATTTACTTTAGCCAAAGAAAGTTGACATGACTTATAGAAATTAGTCAAGAGGGCGTATATTCTGTACAGCTAGTCTGTAACATCTATATTTGCTAGCTTCCCTTCTAGACCTTTTTTAACTCGTATGAAATTTAATCAAATTTCACCAGATTAAAAACTAAGCATGGAAGAATCTTTTCCAAATATAAGTTTCTAAAAGTTTTTCTCAACTGTGAATTAGGCCAATTTCTTTTTTGCTTTTCTCAGCTCTTTATCTCTTTATTTCTTCATTTCTTGTTACATTGTCTTAATCACCTTTAAACTATCTTGCCCTCATCACAAGCCTCTAAAATCACTGGGGAAAATGTGAAAGTCTGCAAATGTTGGTCTATCCTCAGTTTCTGCAACACCACCACTGCATTGTTTAGAAACTGTTGTGGTAAAGCTTCTAATAGGGATGTAGTTCTGATGTTAAAAAGATGTTCATCTCAATGCAACTCATTAGGATGAGCTTTAATTAAGACCAGTTCTGAAGGTAAGTTTAGAGAGGGGATGTGGCTTTTAACTGGATGTCTGTAGATTTGCTTCCTCCTTTCACTTATTTCTGACAGTTATATAATCTCTGTGAATCTGCTGTCTAAGTTTAATATTCAGATCCTGTTTCAGTGCTTAAGTGTCTGTCACTAGGTTCCTACCTGCATTCTACCAACTGTGAACTACACATGCCTGGAAACATATAACTTTAGCTGCTGTTGGGAATGTAGAACTACAAGTAAGAGTTTTAGGAGCCTTGGCTTTTGGACCCCAGTTAGGAATCCAGAAGCCTGGTGCTATGTTTGCCCAGATGCTTGGACTAGCATTCTTTTTTTCTGCCCTGAATTGCCCCAAATTCATTTCTGATCAGGATTGGCAGTGCAGTCCCATCAGCAGGCTACTCCATGTGATCCCTACTGCAGATTCTCTTTGCAGTCCTCAGCACTAAAATAAATGGGTGTGTAACAATGCTCATTTCCCTTCACCCTTCCTTTTCCTTGCCTTTCCTGTTCTTGCTCTTAGAGGATTGCAGTACCCAGGTAAACTAGTTTAACTGTCTACCATGAAACTGCTTGCAAAAAAGTAGTGAATTCCTTCTTATCTCAAAACATATAGCAAGAGAGACATGAAGACATTAACTAGCAAACTTTGGTCATGCCACTATTCTAGAAAACTGACAGCAACATATTGTGGTAGCTTTCCACTCTTGAATAAGTTTTCTCACAAGGCAATTAAACAGCTAAGGAAAGCAGCTTTATGTTGAATCAAGGGTACAGTGAACATTTTGCAGACATATTCCATAACAGCAGAAAGTTGATTAGCTATTTTTCAGTTTCTTGTTTTCCAGTTTTCCTTTGCTGTTTTCCATATGAAGTACATTAGTTACTATGGAAACAGCAATGTCATTGACATGGGTTTAAGCATACTGATGTTCACTAGTACAATAATAAACCAATTTTTTAAATGGTTTAGAGTATACAATATGATTTGGGAAACACAGAATTTTAGATGGTAGAATACAATGAAAATATGGTGTTCTGGTCTGAGTTAGAACAGAACTAATTCTGTTCAGTGATTTTACTTTTCAGCTAATACTTTTCTAAATAACTGCACTTTCTGAAGTTAACGGCATATTTCTGTAGAAAGTATCTGCTTCTAGCAGTGATAATGCTCAATGTTTAGAGTTACTACCAAAGATTGGTATGGAGACCAAATTCACTGCTAAATCTTGTATATCATGGTAGGGGATGCAGAAAGTGAGAGGCTGAACCTGTGGACAGGACAGGTGGCCCTAAACTGACCAATAAGGTATTCCATCCCATACATGTCTTAGTATAAAGCCAAGGGATCACAAGGGTCAAGCTCTCTTCTTCAGTGACCACATCGGAGGAGCCCTCTGTCCGTTCTGCCTTTGATCCTGATCTGTGTGCTCCTGAACCAGTTCCAGAATCCAGAATCTGAATCTGATTCCCATCTGCTGCGGAGTCCAGTATGGGACTTCCCCAGTGTCTGCGCCACAGCATCAGGGGTGACGGTGATGTAATTGCCATCGGGAGAGGGGGGGGGGGGGAGTTGGGTGTCAGGCTTGATATTGGCTTTGTATATATTTCATTTTATTATAATTATTTTCATTAAATCTGATTTAGTTTTCTAATCTGTAAATTCCTCTCCCTTATTCTCTTTCTCTTCCCCTTTGAGGAGGGAGAGGGGTTAATCTGTTGTTCTGTTACTTGTCTAGTGGCCAACCCAGCCTCTAAACCTCGACAGATGGCAAAGGTCATAACTTTCAGCTTGCAAAGAAAAAAGTCATGGTCATTCCATATTATACACATTTTGTTTGAAATTAAACAGCTGGAAATAAACGCTTGCATATTCTCTTATTTCTACAGAAATAGTGGTAATAACTGATTTAGCCTGAATTCTGATTTTCATAGTTCCCATAATTATAACTTAGAGCAACAACTTCCAATATGGATGTTTACTTCGGGAAGAAGGCATTTTATTTTTGTGCTTCTGTGTCAAGGTGCTTTGCTCTTGATAATCTCTCACTTGTATGTTTTTCCCAAGAGCTTGCTTCCGGGTTTCAGAAGTACTTAACAACAAGCTCTACGTTGACCTATTGCTTTGAGTTGGAGGCAGCCTTGGTATACTAGTTCTGTGTGGAAATACAAATGGTAAAAAAGAAAAAAGTTATCTCCCAAATCACTTGTCTCAAAATAACCCTACTAGATACCTCCAGAATTTTTGAGATATTTCAACTACATTGTATGTGTATGTAAGCAGGGTATCTCAGTTACTACTTATGCATGTTTTCGTATGTAAGCCCTTAATTTAAAATCTTTGAATGTTGCTTAAGTTTATTTCTATATGTGGATATTGTCCATATTGTTTGTTTCTATCACCTTTTAATAATAAAAGGATTAAGTTTTGATGTATTCTGAGTTGTCTAATAGGTCATGTACAAAAAGATGGTTATGATCTAATTTGTGTCTTACTAAATGGGTAATAATTTCCATAGAGAATAATAGATTTTCACTACAATGGAATATATACATATTTTAATTTAGTGGGCTAGTTGTTCAATATAAAGAGACAAAGTAGAGTGTAATACAAAGTTCCACTGAAAAGTTAACCTTTAGAGGAATTAATTGTAGACTTATCAGACACAAAATACCAGACTTAGAAACAGGATGATTTTTCTGTTCCTGGAGGAACATCCAGATGTAAACTCATTATGTCTCGTAAAGAAAAATTCCAGGATTTGTCATTTATATGACCAACTTTGGCTTCATAACTGTTTCCAGGATTTGAGCAATTAACACTATGAACTTTAATCTTTCCTTCATTTGTATAAAATGCATTTGAAATAACAATTTATTTGCATTTCATTTGAAAGGCTACCATATGATGTCCTGGTAAGTAACACAGTTCTGCTTTCCAAACTGCTGATCTCTGTCAAGTACATTAGCTTCAGATGTTCAGATCTGTCTGTAGAAAGTATTCAGATTATTTACATTTCTGTGTTTATGTGAACCAGGGTAAGGATATATGGAGCGCAACTCCCTTAAGTTTTAGGGTACAGAATTTAGCTGGTTTTATACCATTGTATGAATTAGAGAGAATGCTAAAATAAAAAATGTTTTTTAAAGATTATTAAGTTTAATAACATAATGGATTGTTAAAAACAATATAAATCCATAGACTGCATTTTAGACAGCTTATTTAATACAATAAATATTCTGCATACTTTAATCTGAAGTCATCGCCATCTATTGATCTCATTCAATCCTTCATATAGAGTCCTGTAAGTCCTTTCTCTCTAAGCACAATTATGAAAAAAATCATTCTTAACTTTACGGGCTACATTTCTGTAATATTTTGTTGTCTTTGTCACCACTGTTTCCTCTCTCACATCCCAACATCTCATCTCTTCCATTAGCCTTACATCAATACCTGGGAAAGTTGTGGAGTGAATCCTCCTGGGGACTATGACAGGTAAACTGAAGCACGTAATTGGGAAAAGCCAACATGGATTCACCAGGGGCAAATCGTGCTTGACAAACCTGATCGTTTTCTATGACACAGTGACCCGCTTGGTTGATGTGGGGCAAGCAGTAAACATAGTCTNAAAGAAGATTTTCTGCTTTACTTCTCCCATTTTAGCCTACCTAGACATCTCCAAGGCATTCGACATGGTCCCCCACAGCTGCCTCCTTGAAAAATTCACATGTTATGGCCTAGATAAATGGTCTGTATGGCGGGTGGGGAACTGGCTGACAGGCCATACCCAGACAGTGGTGGTAAATGGCTCATTCTCTAACTGGTAACTGGTCACAAGCGGGGCCCCCCAGGGATCAGTATTGGGCCCAGNAGAAGGGCCACGAGGATGATCAGGGGACTGGAAGACCTGATGTATGAAGAAAGGCTGAGAAAACTGGGGTTGTTCAACCTTGAGAAGAGAAGGCTTAGGGGAGACCGTATCACCATGTACCAGTACACAAAGGGTGGCTATCAAGAGGATGGAGACTCCCTTTTTAGAAGGAGTCACATGGAAAAAACAAGGGTGAATGGTTGCAAGTTGCTCTTGGGGAGATTCCGTTTGGAGTCCAGGAGAAAATTCTTTAAAATGAGAACAATTAAACATTGGAATAATCTCCCAAGAGAAGTAGCGGATTCTCTTACATTAGACCGTTTTAAGACTCAGCTTGACAAGGGTGCTGAGCCATGTCGTTTAAACTGTATTTTTCTATCCTGAACTGTTGGACTAGATGATCCTTGAGGTCCCTTCCAACCTGGCATTCTATGATTCTATGATTTTCTGTAGAATATCTAAGGCTCGTTTAACAGTCGGGTTTCCCTGACAAGCTGTTACATTATTTGAAGAATAATTCTGTATTGGAACTGCATTAACAATTTTAAACTGGAAGATCTTTACATTAGGGCAGTCTTCATTTACATCTTCAGTGACACTGAACAAGTGGTTGTTTCAGTAAATGATAAGGATACATAAGAAAACGTCTGTTGTAACCCAAGCTAAGTAGAACTTCCTATGAAGAGCAGCTGCTGCAACTGCTATTAGGAAAAGAATATTAACAAGCCCTTCAGTGGTCAAAGATCAACTAGAAAAATCACTTCAAACCTTAGCACTGGAAGTCCAGGTAAGCAAATTTCAAGCAGCAGAGAACTGAAAACTGCCCTTCCCAGCTTCCATTGTAAGATTTTTTTCTCTTTCTCTCTCTTTTTCTTTTTTTTCTTTTTCTTTTTTTCTTTTGTCCAGACAAGGATATTGTGTGACAGAACTTTGAGTTCAGACTGAATGGAAGAAAAGCCTAATTTCTTTTAACATATTGAACCAGTCAGTAGACATTTGAGATAAATCATTTTATATGGCTACTTCTTTGGAATTTTTTTTTCTTTTCTACCCAGTTTTCCAAACTCCTCAGACGTGTGTCATTTCATTAATGGATGTTATAATGTTATTGAAAATCAGTCTCTTTTTTCACAGTAACTAGTTCTATTGTCGAAAAATTCTATTACCTTTTAGCTTTTATAAAATAACTCTTGTGGAAGACATTAAAACCTTGTTATATTTTGTTGGAGCTTTCATTTTATTTTATTTTTATGTCCCTTTCTAAAACAGAAACAATATAGTAAAATATGTAGAAGAATAGTTTCTACAAGTGGAAATTTTGGGTTTTAACTTGGAATTCTTATCTAGGGAAACAAATGCTTAAAGCCATTAAATTTTAAAAAATTCCCTTAAATAAGCAGGATTCCTAATTGTAAAATCAGTAGTAACCAGTTTATATTTTTTCTATTTGCTGGACATAGAAAACGCTGTTTTCTGGAGTACTAGAAGAGTAACATCAGTATAATTTTAGTGAAGTTTGTTCTTTCATGGAGTGTGCATACATCTTGCTCACTTAATGAGAGATAGTAAAACTATGACCATTTGCTCTGCTTACATAGTGCCCTGCTTGATATATGTGCATCTCTTCTCCATTCTGTTCTTGACTCTATCACTTCTTTTTCCCCAGTGCAGCAGCTTTTAATGTAAGAAACCTCCACATCTGGGATTATTTACTTTAGATCTTAAAGCTCTGACTGTAAATATGCTCTGCTTTTATGCACTGATATAAACAAAGCAGTAAAATTACTTGATTCTAGGTAAGGACAGGAGAGTACTCTGATGCACACTAGAATGGCATTGCCAGCTGCTGTGGCAAGCAGTTCTTTCAGTGATATCATACTATATATTTACTGGCAAGGTCTTTAGCTCTACATTTTAAAAAGCCATGACAGAATCTGGAGTAGTTTAGGCATGAGGGGAGTCAGGGTTTTGTTGAAAGTCCTGGACTTCTTTAGTGCTGAATAGTAACTGGTATAGCAAAGTTGTTCTTGTCTAGTATTTTCACTATTTTGTATTTATATTTTATTGTGCTTGATATTCTGCTACTGTCTTTATCAAATGCTCAGTTTCCAGCTTCCAAGAAAGATCTGCAAAGTGTTACAAAGCAATTAAATACCTGAAAATTTAACAGAACAGCAGGTAAAGCCAACTATTCTGCTGCTTGCTGTCCTATTCTGATATCAATCAGAATTTGATATTGTTAGACTAGGAAACTGTTAGGTAAGAAAGTCTTTGACTAATTTGTTGATACTAAAGTCTTCACACCTGCTACAGAATATTGCACTATCCATAGAACACATTCTTGCAACCATTAGCAGTGATAAACACTATTATGTTCTATATGTGGCAGCTCTGTCACAGATAACATGACTTATAATTCACTTTTATTATGTGGCTCAGCTGTGGATTACTACAATCTCCTGTGTTCTTCTGAGAAGCTTAAATTGCATTTTAAATTTCAAGCACAGGGCAAATAAATATATGGGTCTGGAAAACCCATGTCTTGAGTCTAGATTTGTAAATATTTCATATTCCGCATAAAAGTACTGCAAGTGATTATTAAATATGGCATATTAATTCATAGTTGTCCATGTTTTTCTGTAAATTCCTGAGACTTGCTGCAGCAAGAGAATACAAATTTTTCTTAGCTGTAAAGACTGTACTCTACCATGTAGGATGCTTTTATTCATTGACAGAGAATAATCTGCTGCAAAACACAGCTATGCTCATTAGTGGAAATGTTTATAAAACAATATTCTAAATAACACAGTTGATTAACTAAAACAAAGTTACAGTCTACTAGCAACTCCACATCATTTAGCTTTCATGTTCTTTTGTTCCTGGATCATGATTTTCTGCAGAGATTATGAGATTTGTTGTCAGTGTAAGCTATTGACTACACACATTTGTGGTGTGATATTTCGAGGCAATAGACATCAGCAACCTTTATAGAAATGAAGTGTTTATGTAGATACTGAAACTGAGGAGCAGCTTCTTTGTTTCTTAGGTTATTCCTAGGGCGTTGCCAACTTCATTCAAAGCAAGAATTTTTCTGTTTCAAAAAGGTTAGTATGCTACTTTTAAGGCCTGGATATCTGTCTGTACTTTATAGGACGAGATAAAGATATATCAAAACAAGCAAGATCTATAAGCCCAGAACAGGAATAGGAAGCAATAATGAAGGGATGGATGCGCGCTAGCTTTCCTCTCAAATCTTTTCCCCAGCCATCCTGTAGATGTTCTGTTACTTCCAGACATTCATATCTGTAATATATTAGCTAAGCTCTGTCACTAGCATGAGATCAGCCCCTTATAATAGTCGCAGTCATGCTTTATTTTGACTGGCTACTAATGCATTCCTGATAAATGCAGATGTGAAAGAGAAAGGACAGCAAAAATTTGAACAAACTGTGAGTAAAGGTAGAAGGTTATTTTAGTCTGAAAATTTTTCTTTGGCTTGCATTCAAAACCCTGCTCTAAATAATGCAGTGTTATTCAGTTCACCTCTATAATGTTAAAAAAGAGAACACTCTACATATATAAAAAATTTGAAGCATGGTCAAAGAGTACCTATAGGCCCTATAGTAATGGTCATAAGCTTATGAGACACAGAGATTGTTACAAAAAACAGTTTAGAAGTTCAGACTTGTATATTCCATTTAATATTCAATTCTAGACTTTCAAAGATATTTGTACCTCAGAGATAGTTATCTCTTCCTATTTCACCCTTTGCTCCTATCAAAAGCAATAAAAATGTAAATAAGCGTACAGTGCTATAAACTTTTTCACTTAAGTGCTTTGTAAGTCAAGATAATCAACACTAGATTGAATAACTAGTTGAATTCTTCGAATCTTTCTATCTCCACAGTAAGAAGAAAACCAAAAAATATCAAGGTAATTCCAGTTTGTTTTTATAGTGCTTATGACTTTTTCCTCTGTAATATTAAATGGGAACATAAACCAAAATGCATTCCTCCACTCAACATTTATTTGCTATATAAAGCTTCAGCAATAATGTGTTTTCCTCTTTCATTCTACTTGTGTTGATTGAAAAGTTTTACATATTTACCAAGCTCACACTTTGCCTGAGTTCATGAATTATGCAATTAACTATGAATGTAATTTCCTGCATTTTACAGTAATAGCTTTAATTGTGTAATGCAATGTTATATAGAGAGAGCTCATTCATAAACTATAGAACATGTTAGAACAATTTCTTACAT
>VYZX01014193.1:45071-59594 GCA_013401335.1 Brachypteracias leptosomus | reverse complement strand
TTCTTGGGCAAGCAGCTCAGATGGTAGCTTGTCTAATAAGCTATTTCTGGATGGTTTTTGTGCAGGGGCAATATTCCTTAGCTGCAATATTTTCAGAAGGACTTTCACTAGATTAAGTATGAGCAGGAGGCCAATGGTGTTCTTGTATGTATCCTGAAAAGATTCTAGTAACGTCATTTTTTCTTCCTTACAGTAGGGCATGAAGAACACGTGGTAGAATTCTACATCAGTGATGTGATGTTTAGCCCTTGTAATTCTACTGTAGATCATTTAATGTAGTTATCCCTCAACAATGTCCAAATTATTATACTGGCACTACTTTATGCTGTGTGTTTTAACATGTGAACTTTAAAAGAAGGAAGTCAAAGAGTTCACAGAATCACAGAATGTTAATGGTTGGAAGGGACCTCAAGCTGCAAACTTTGCTCTTTTTTTATTACCCTTTATGGTTTAGGTTATTTTGCCTTTGTAGTATATGAATTGAGTTGCGAGTACAAAATTTGCATTGGAAAGAAATCAGCTTTTGTTTATTTTTTTATGTGAAGTAATTTCTGAAAATTCCACTTTTGGGTTTTTTTAACTGTATCCTGCTTTAATAATGAAGCAATAGTTCCCAAGGAATTTTCTGGTAATTATTGGTTTATTATTTAATGGCCTGAGGCAAGACAGAGTAGAGAACAATCTTCTAAAGCAAGGAGGAACTGCAGTAATGGTAAATCTCTCTGGTATTATTGCTGTTATGAACCATTTTCAAAGTTTATGATGCAGACGTGCAGGCTTGAAAGCATTCAGATTCACATTAAAGTATTCAGATATTTTAGAATATTTTACCCTTTTGTAAAGCCCTAATCCTTTCCAGCCTACATTTCAAAACCACTGCTGAACTATTTCATATTCTTTCTAACCTGAGGCAGCTAATATTCTATATATCTGTTCTTCTTCCACCTGTTAAAAGAAAGTGGGAGAATAGTAGTAACTGGATGGAAACTCCACTCTTTTCCTATTGTCTATCTGCCTTGGCTTGGAAATCCATACCAGTTCTAAGGAGACTAACGTCAAGAAAAAAATCTCACTACTGGGAAATTTATGCTGGTGTATCTCTTGGAGGATACTATAGCTCCTGATAGTCCATAATGATTTCATACTAGTGTGCTACTTTCTGGGATGAACTAAGTAGGTCATTAGCCAAGGGAAATCTGGTTATGGACTAAATGCTAAAACATACTCTCACCCCTGCCTAGAGTATAAATAAGGCTTAAGCTGTATCTGGCTTTTCTGGCCAATGTAGTCCATGTAGAGGATATTTCACAAAGTCTCGTGGCTTTGCATATCTTCCCTTACCCAAAGCTCTCAGTTTAATGTGTTTGGCATCACACTATGCCATGTAGATATATGATATGTTTCATTTACATGTGTCCTTATGGAGTTACAATATTTGCTTAGAAAAGTAGGCTTTGCTTTGGTCAATGCTTGCAAGGATTATGTTTTAAAGTGAACTTATGTATTGGTAGGGATAGAAGGGAAGATGAAGCAGGAAGACAAGTCGCCTGTGGAGTATGTGAGCTGATATCATGGCCAGGAGCCAGGAGGGACTTGATGCCTTGAGACAGGGGAAGCTTTCCTGAGCATACCACCCTTCCCTGTTCCTTTCCCTTCCTCGGGGAATTTTATCAAATCTAAAGCCTAACAAAGATGTGCTAATATGATCACAGATTATGTTTTAGGTAAGTGAGATACAGGGATTCAGGTATGTTATTGTCCAGATGCAGAAGTGCTCCAGCCATGGAGAATGTCGCCACAGGCAGTGTGTATGTCTACTCCAAGACTTTCAATAGGATAGACATGAGTCAGCTAGCACTTTGGCCGGGAAAATAAAAGTCTACTTGCCAACATACTGCTAATAGATCTGAAAATAGATGGTAACCCATTTGGAAGGTCTTTCGAGGGCCATTTCAGGGATATGTTTCTGTTCCTTGAGTATTAGGCGTTGTTCAGGCAGCCAGAAGACTTTAACAGAAGCCATTTTATTACTTTACCCTTTTGTGTGATGATGATGAGGGCATATTAAATGTCTTTTTTCTGTAACTGTTACCAGTGTTTTATCCTCCCTCTAAAGTCTCCAGGAAATTGCCCCCAAATTTTCTATGTTACAGGAATGGCATTAAATGTAGATTTGTCAAAGATTTTATTAGATACAGGAAGAAAGGCTGTTGAAACAAAAGAAAAAATCTGTGCAGCTTATCTGGTTTTAAAACTATGAATAAACTAATTTCTATAGGTCCTGTCTGAATAATTTGCAGGGGGAAATGTTCTGCTTAGCTTTGGAGAGTCTCTTCCTGTCTTTCAGAGAAATGCATTTGTGTGAAGTATTTCATGTGGCCCACTGGTGTAAAGGTAATTCGTGATCCTGTGAGTCTATAATCCTTTAGTTTCAAAGGTGCTAGCTCTAACACACTAAAATACTTTAGAGAAGATCACAGGAAGTTTTACTGAAACCAGATCATGTTTTTACCAGTAGTAAGACTGGTTTGAACTGGTCTGATGTTTAGGACCTCAGCCTCAGAAGTTTAAAAACCAGGTTTTAAAATATGTATTCATTCTTGTGTTTTGAAATACAACCAATTTTTTGTACTGGGCACATTTTTGTGTAATTTTGTTTTACTTCCTACTTCCTTTTCATTAATTACAATGGTATTAACTGTGTCTGTGCATCAATTGTGTCTCAATCTGTGTTCCCATCTTCTGATTTCAAGATGCATTTTATTTTTGATCAACTTTAATGGTACTGCTTGGTCATTCTGAACCAAGCTTGCTCTAGAATCCTCCTCTATTTTTGACCCACAGCAAATATGAACTATTTCGCATTAAAGTACCTTCTTGTCTCTAAGATCTCTGGGAAATCTTTTAGAAGCAGGAATGCATTTACTATAGTCAGTAACTAAGAATTTGTTCTGATCTGAGGAATTCGGTAAGAAGGCTGTATTTATTGTAGAGTTGAGTCTTCATTCAGTTGTTTGTATCTTTCTGTCTAATTCCTATGTCCAGCTGGTTCATTTTAGTTTGTAAGTTTTACGCATGGCTGACTGACTCCACATTGATCTCTAAAACGTTCAGACTTCCAGACTACAGAATCTAAAAATATCACCCTGCAGTGTGAAGATTGTTCTCAGACATGCCTTTTTGCTTGCTTGTCTGTGCAATTTCTGTCCTTTATACTTATCTAATGTGGTTTTTAGCAATGTATCAGAGGAAAAATGTATTAGAGAAAAGAACAGCACAGTTGAAACTGAAATTAATTGCTGAAGACGGTAATACTTTTAACATAGCTGATTCCAATGTGAACTGTATTCATTTCTCATTGGATTATGATGTGACACAACCCCCTAATACTACCAGATCTGAGCCTCATGTGTATTCAGTCAATCTGGGGGCTATGCCTAATTCAGGTTTAGATGACAGATTACTGAGGAAAATGGGCTGCTGCTGGAAGTGATTTCAACATGAGAAATTTAGTGTAGAGTGTTTGGCTTATTACCATTCCTCAGTGTTATAATCAGACTCCTGGTAGTCTAAAGTTTCCCAGTGATTATTAGACTGCCAATGAACTTCCAACAAAGTACTGCAGGGAACAAGCCTACATTTGGTGATATACCTTAATGTAACTGACTTTTATGATCACATATGACAGCTGAGATACTATTCCCAGTACAGCAACTGTTTTATAAGTCATTAAAGTAATTTTTTTTGGTTGATTAACAGGATGTTGGTATTTAATATTCTCTGGGTAGGAAAGAATGTACTGAATTAGTTTTATGTGAGTTGCAATTCTTGTAGCAGTCATATTTACTACAAGTTGTAGTATCCTAAAGGTTATTTTTTCAGGAACATTTTAAAGCATGTATTTTAACAAGCCCCCTACATCTGCTGCAATGCAGTGTTGATACCAGCTACCAAGAGTGGTGAAATGAAACACTTACTAAGAAGCAAATACAATCTAAAAAGCAAGTCAAAGAAACAGTCAAACTTTTAACATAGGGAGAGAAATCAGTCAGCTTAGAACAAAGAGATCAGTTAGGGAAACAGTGGCATCCTTAAACAGATTCTACTGTCAATCCTGTTATTATTTGTAATGCATCTTACTAAGCAGGCTTCACTGAGACAGGATGACAGCACAAATGATATGCACAGATCAACGAGAAGAATGAATGTGCCTGAGAACTGGATGCTCAAAAGCAGTGAGAAACCTTGATAGCTGAGAAACTTTATCGATTAGAAGGAAACATTGGCAGTTAAACCTGAATGTTGTGGGAAAAAAATTCAGTATGCTCAAATAAACCAACCAGATATTGAAACAGCTAATAGTGCTAGAAAGCTCTTCAGAAAAACCTGACCAGAGTCCTACATTCTCAGGTCAAGAGATAGAAGTGATCTGAAAGGGCTTTACAATAGGAAATGATGATATGAACATCAGGTATGAGATAACTTCATAGCTTAGGAGCATGTAAATCATTCACATCAAATAAGACTCTACACAAAAGGTAGGGGATTACATATGAGTGCCATGAAACTGTGAATCTGATTGGCAAAGGGGCCCAGCAGAAGCATGAGGGATGCTTGCCTATTAAAAAAAAAAACAACAAATGAACAGATTAGAATGTTTCCATTTGAATTTTCACAGAGATATTACTGGTTAAAGGAGGTTTTTGTAGGAAGTAGTAATGGTATGTAGAGATACGATAGCATGACAACTGTCTTGGGATTTGAATGACAGATGGAAATTCAAGTCTTTACTCTCTCTTATGTATCATGGAAAGCAATCCAGGAATGAGATGGAGAAGAGATTTGACCTTTAGATTGCAATGTCCTAAAGGAGGCTACTTAACTCTGCATGCTAGCTCATTTTAATGGATAAGGTGAATTTTGGGTTTGATTTTATTAAAATAATTGAACAAAATGAAGCCAAATTTCAAATTTTCACAAGCTGCCAGGAAATAGAATAATTATTTTTATTACTGCAATCATACACATGAGGAGTCAAGGCACCAGAACTTGCAGTTTGGGTCTGGAAGGAGTCTGTAGTTGGTGGCATCTGCATAACTCATTTGTCTCTGCAATGCCTTCAATGTGAACTGTGGCTGCTGAAATAGTTTGGTTTCCTTCTAAAGCTATAATTACTGTACCATGGGGGTAGCCTGCTCTCAGAAAGAGGAATCCTAATTACAACATACAGAAAAGGGATGTCCAAGCAGCTGCAGAGGTAAAAAGAAGAGTGGACTATTGGGGGAAAACTGAATTACACAGCTAGTTTCACATCTAGCACAGTAAAAAACCTAAAATATTAGAATCTGGTATAGAAACAAGTACTATAGATTCTGGGTAAGTGGTCTGTGAAACAGAATGGTGTTAAGCGCTTTATCACTGCAGTACTTAACAGTGAGGAAAACACTTCTGAACTAAAATCCAACCTGCTGGGAACTGCAAAGTAGTAGGATGAAGGCAATACTGCACAGTTCACCATAATTACTACACAGGTCTTTTATTAAAAGGGTCAGCGAAGCCATACTAAAATGGTAACACTTTAGCCATGATTTCTTCATTAGACTAATTCTTAGAAATAGGCCATGAATCAAATAGTACCATTTCCTTAAGCTTATAATTTCAATATTTATAAGTCAATTTGAATCCCAAATCAAAAAAGAAGTTCAGTTGTGCAGCTCTAGAAAACAACTTATCTGATGCATAACTAATTGCCTGGAAATGTTCAGCTGATTTCCTTGCCTCTCCTTCCCCCTCCTCTTAATTCTCTATGCATAAAAGTTCTTAGCAAAGTTTCTAAAAAATAAGTAAGCCTCATAAAAACTTCTAAGTACTCACAAACCAGTTCCATTTTGAGGAAACATTAAGAAATAGAGAAAAACAAAACCAGTGAAAGAAAAGTGCTTTAAAGTTCTTTTCTCTTTCCAAGAACTATGACTTTTGTTTAAGTTCTGCAGCAGATTGTCTTGGGTCTTGTTCTTAGAGTGCTTTTTCCCTTTTTAGTTCAGGAGGAACAGTGTGGTTAGCTTCATTTCATTTATTTAGTTTTTTTTGTTTTGGTTTGGTTTTGGCTTTGCCTGTTGTACAGATTTAGCAAGTACTTCTACCTTTAAAATATTGAACTGTTTCTTGTGTGTTTTTCATCTCCCTAGATACTTCTCTTAACTTCTAAAACCAATAATTTTTTATTTCAAAGAGTTTGGGATTGGGGCCCATATAAGAATAAAGTAAAATCAGTAATACAGGTAAAAAAACACAATAGCAAAAGAACATGGACACAGGAATAATTATTTTTATTTTACATAGTTCTGCAGAAGTACGGTTTAATATGAATGACTCTGAATCAGATTTTATTCCTGTATGTATGGTTTTAATTTCTAAGTTACTATACTTCTAGTACACTGTATATTTGTAACTAGGTAATTAAATATGTTGCTGATTAATCATTTGATCATCTGGAAAGTATGCACAAATTTCATTTCTCTTCTTTCATTATCCCCCCTTCCCCACCCAACCCCCCTTCATTAACTTACAATACATTATATTAACTGTCTGTCTAGACTTAACTAATAGCAATACTATTCAAGTAGAAGTTTTAATTCAAGTAGTTTGAATATGAAGTTACAGATAACGTAATTTCCCTCTCCCAGGTATTCTTACTCGTGATGCTTCCTCTGAAAAAAAAGTCACTGTGGAGATTGTAGTGGGTCTGTCTGAGCTGATTTTCCCCATACAGCCTTCATGCTGCAGTACTGGGAGCCAGACACTGTTGATAACACACACCCATGTTATGACTATCAGTGCTCACACAGCACCAAAGTGGGGGGACAGGATCTGGGAGGGGATACAACCCAGACAGCCGACCCGAGCTGACCAATAGGATATTCCATACCATATGACATCAGCTCAACTATAAAGGGAATGGGGGGAAGGAGGAGGACAGAGGACACATTCGTTGGGAAAACGCTTGTCCCCTGAGCAACCACTCCACATTCTGAAGCCCTGCTTCCCGGACAGGCCTGACACCGCCTGCAGATGGGAAGTAGAGAGTAACAGCTTTGCTTGCTTTTGCTTCACGCGCGACCTTGCTTTCTCTGCTGTTTATTAAAACTGTTTTTTATCATAACCCACGGGTTTTCCTTTTCCATCTTACTTTCTCCCCGCTTGCCTTGCTGATGGAGGCGGGTAGGGGGAGTGATAGAAGGGCTTGGTGGGCACCTGGCGCCCAGCCAAGGTAAACCCACCACAAGATCCTCCCTTGACCAGGGAAGTTTTGTTCCAGCATGGAATGGAAGACCAATAGGATACTGTTTTTATGAGGATACTGGCACAGATTAGGTGCTCATTCTTTCCTCTTCCCCACTGAGAAAAATAATTTTTTTTGAGAATTGAACAGATGGATGACCATATTTAATATTTCTCTGTATAAAATTTATATAGATAAAATTCCTGAGATATGTATTTTTTTAATTTTAAGGATTCAAATACACTTATATCAGTTTCAAATGTATCTGGGAAGGTAGAATTAAAGAAATAACAAGGAAAAAAGAAACATTGATGGTACATTTCACTTTCTAACTCTAAGAGACTTTGAATTTTTGGAAGGAAATTATGTTGCTGACCTTGAGGAAGAAGAAGACAGAAAGGTTATGGTCCTGCCACCATGTACCTAGAGTTAACCTGTCAAAATAGCCATTTGTCAAATGAGTGCCATAAAAGCAGACACTTGAGAGCTATTAGGGGATATTTTGAATTTTATGTAGGGTAGACCTGGCTGTGGGAGAAAAATATTGTGATTGCCCAAGAAGTGCACGTCTGAACTTTGATGCCTCTGGGACTCTCCCGTGTCGCTTCACTGAGGCAGGTATTTTACACTTTCTGCTGGAGCAATTTCAGTTTGTTCTTATAGGCTCATGCCACCTGGAAGACTGTTGGTAGTTTTATTTAGTACCTTAGCACTTTGTGTTTAGTCCTGTTTTCTTATACATAACCAGACTTTTAGGCATTGAATTTTTTGCATATCAAAGGATTTGGCCTGCTACCCATCCATCTAGCCTATTACACCACGTTGCAATCTCTGTTGTATTTTTGCTATGAAGTTAACCTTTTAGGGCTTGATAAAACTTCTTCATAAACTCCTGTTTAAATGGGAAAGATTCATCTCCTTGATTTTTACCTTAACTTTTCAGTCAAAGCATACCTCCTTAAACACTAAAATAAGTATTTTTGATTCATTCAGCTAAGGTTAATTTTTTCTATTCATTCCTTTGATCCTTGGCAACTTTTAAAGTAATAGAATTATTTAAACTCTTAATAGCTATCTAAGTCTGGAGGGAAATCTCCAGTATACTTGAGTTTCTGACAGCATAATTATTTCCATGACTCTCTTGCTGTAATACTTAAAGTTTTACCTAGTGCAAGTGAGCTCGGAAGCCTGGAGGTAAATTTGTGTTTGAGCATGAGAGGATAACCTGACATCCGCATGCATTGTGAAGATGAAAAAAATCTGGGTTTGAAATATTTTTTAACATTACAGACTATTCTGTAGCTAAAATCTAAACCCAAACCAGTCACCCAGCAAATTTTTAGATTTTATAGACTTCTTTGAGATTTGGTGACATGAATTTTCTTGAAAGAAAATAAATTTCTACTGCCATGGATACCTGGATTTCTGATAAATGTTGCTCAATACTATATGTTAATAATGTTGGCCAAAATAGCCAAACAATACATTCCTTCCCTAATTTATGATCAAACACTTAATTTTAGATGATTTTCAGATTATCTTCAAAAAGAATACTTTTAAAGGAATGCATATTTCAAAATCATATTTATTCCAGCTTTATTGAAAAAATGGAATTTCCACTTCTTTTTTAATAATGGGATCTTTTCCACATATATTGATTTAAGAAAAGATAAATCCTTTCCTAAGTGTTCACCATTTCAATAATCACCCATGACTTTACATAATTGTTTCATTGATTCCAAGGGATGGAATTTCCTGGACTCTACAAGTAGGGCGGCCTGTTTTATTTGTAAAGAACATAAAGGTATGAAAATCCAGGCCTCTATTTGTAACAATACTGCCTTTCAGGTTGGATTCCTTTGTTTTCTTATTTTTAAGTACTGTTCTGAGCTGACAGAAATGTATGGGCACATAAATAGTCTAGGCTTTTCTACTGTTATAAGTTTTCTGTTATGTGATGTATTGGAATTCTTTGGAATGTTGTATTTCAATCAATCAGATTGAAAAAGATCACACTCATTGTCCTGCAGAATATATATTTTAGATCAGTGCATTTTTGAACTAAAGCTGCATCTTTAACTGAAAGATCAGAAAATAATTGCACTTTTTTTGTCATTAATATTTAAACAGAAATATCAAATTTCAAATTTGGATTTCTGTTAGCTTGGCTGTGAGTACGAGAAGGACTTTGGGAGAGGCTTGGTGTGCCACAGAGTCTACAAAGTGTTCCCAGCTTCTTTATTCCAATAACATCTTCCTAACCTTTGTTTTGCCCTTATGCTCTTACCAGATCTCCTGTATCAACATGTAAAAATCCTTTTGTTTAAAGATCTTTGCCTCTTTGTAACTCAGGGGGCTCAGTATTTCTTTGTGCAGTCTTTTGAAATTGATTTCTGTGTTTAAGGGGCATTGGAAATATATTTCACTGGACCTCCTCTTCTGGAAACAGATGAATATAAATGTTTTGAATATAGTTCTAGGAACAAACATTGTTTTTTTAAATTACTTCATTCTTCTCTGAATATAAATCAGACCTTTAATGTTAGCTCTTTTTCATTTCTCTTGAGTAAACCTGATTTAATTTATGCTAAACATAATGGAACACCTGTGTGTGCTGGAATAAAACTAGAGTATATGATATTAGATGGAAAAATGTCATGTCCTAAGTATAGAAAACAAGCAGCAAAGCTTTGGAGTGTCTTTTAACCTTTTTGTTTGTCATTTTGGAAATAAGAAATCTCTGAAAACAAAAATCTGTACAGCTTTAGTAGGTAATGGATGACCAACAAAAAAATCTAAAAAAGTATAAAGACTTTTCTATGCTGTTTTGCCAAAGCAAGAGGTAAATTTTTAATCACTTTCTCATGTGTGCTGAAATCCAATCCATGCAATGAGACTTAATGGTTAGACTGAAAGATTAAAAATTAAAGTAGTCCGTTTCTGATTACTTTGTCAATCTGAGTAGAAATGTCGTGACCTGTTGCACTGCCCACATATCAAAGAAAGGTTATAACAAAACCATCTGATAGTTTTTGATTTTTTAACCAAGAAAATGAGATAAGGTTTTTTAGCAATACAATATTTCATATATTTGCTTTTGGAAAAATCTTAAATCAACTGGAAAAGGAAGAGATGAGTGTAAGATCTACAGCTAAGGAATAAGCTAGGAATAGTGCAGCTATTTGAAGAAAGACTTCCAGTTTAACTTCTTTTTTTTTTTTTTTAATGTTATATACTGTATGTAGTTATAGTCTTATATTACCTATATAACTGTACCAGAATATACTGTAGAAGAATTATGTGAAAAAGTATGTTCATGGGATAAAATTTAACAGCTTAAGTATAAGATCAAGTATGAAAATTTATTTTAGAGGGGACATTTCACTAACAAGGGAAGAAGCCTATCTTTCCTAATGTAACTGTGAGTCAGCAATTTGATCAAGCCTGACAAAAATCAAATATGACTGTAAGAAATATTACATATGAAGCATCTCCATTGAAGATGGGGAACTACTACCCCTATTAAATATAGAATTAATAATTTTGCTGTATTGTTCATTTCTTAAGAAGAAATAAAACATTAAAAAATTAGCCTGGATTATAGGGTGAAATTCAAAGCAATAAAGAGCTGAGTTTGCAGAAGTCTAAAGAAATATCATTGCTTCTGTAACTATTGCAAATGGATATATGCCATGGAGGGAAAGGAACTATATAAGGTAAGGAAGAAAGACTACATCAAAACAAATAAACATAATATGGAGGTGAACACATATAGGCTGAAAACTGCAGGTTTCTGTCTGGCAGAGTGTGAGAGATTATATTTGCAAATAAGAGAAATGAAGACCAAAAAGGCTATTTTTTTATTAAGGAGGGATTAAACAAATTTACAAAAGGCAATATATAATATGGTTGCACATGACAGAAGTTGTCTGGGCCCAACACAGGGGGGAAGTCTTCTGGTCCTGTTGCATAAGTGTATGTAATCCTCCAGGCCACTGTGTACTCCTCAAAAAGAGCGACATTATTATAACATTTATGCAACAGATACTGCAGATACAGAGATTTAACAGAGTCAGGAGAACAAATGCAAGATGTTTTAAAGTAAAACTGTTTCTTGTGGATTGTTCTCAGCAGTGGGGAATGATATTATTATGAGGAAAAGATGAAGTTGTTCCATATATGTAGGTTGCAATTTAAACTATTTGATGTCTCCATTTCTTCCTATTACTACTGCTTTTTGGAGTCCTATTCTTAGTGGCACTGGCTGATGGTGTGACTGTTATAGTGAGTATGGAGACCATTGTGTGGGAGAAAAAAAAAAAAAAGTTTCACATAGGGAAAGGCTGTAATTGCATCTTTCCTTATCTTTTCATCCAGAGCAAAGTTTTATTGTGAACTTCAATGGGAAGCAGGTGGATACTAAGCTAATTAGAAACTGGGCTGCATACAGCTGCTATGGAAAGGAAATAGAGAAAACAAAACAGAATAATGTTATAAACAGCAAGCTGAAATATTGTTTGAGCAGCATCAATACACTAGGCTGCTGGATCCAATAATGTTAAGGAGAAACACTGAGATTTCACTTCATAAATTTTTGTTGTTCACCATTCATTTTTACTTCAAAGTAGTAGTAACTGGCTGATCAATTGCACTTGGAAAGATGGACAGAAATGAGCTGCTTGCCTCTACTACAGCTGTAGGTGGTTGCAGTGATGAGAATGGGAATCTACTCAGAGGTCTTGCCTCTCTCACCATCTGGCCCTTTGGCTCCCTAATGTGCTGACACTGCAGCATCTTTGTGAACCAGCTGGCAGACATTGCCTTGGCTTCCACCTTCCTCCCAGGAGCAGTCTGTCAGTTTGCAACAATGACTATGCTCTAAAGCCATTAAGGTGTGCTAGGACAGTTCAGTTCCTGACATACCTCCCAGAGCTCTTGAAAAAGGATGTACTCACTTGCACAGTTCAGCATACATTCTCAGTAGATATATTAAACAATACTGCAATGTAAAGCTGAGGTATAAAGAAAAGGTAAGTTTTCAGGTTAAAAGTCAAAGCTGAAGATGCATCTGGGTCATGTGGGTGGGGTTTTTTTTGGTTGGTTGGTTGGCTGTGGTTTTTTTTCATTTCTGTCTGTAACTCAAAGTATGACTCAGAAA
Organism: Brachypteracias leptosomus; assembly: GCA_013401335.1. NCBI lineage: Eukaryota > Metazoa > Chordata > Aves > Coraciiformes > Brachypteraciidae > Brachypteracias > Brachypteracias leptosomus. Next base: position 47,154 of record VYZX01014193.1, on the reverse strand, counting down.
TAGACACTAAGGCCAAAATCCTTATAACCACTTCAGATATCAAAAGAAATGATCTTATTTTCAAGAATCAGAGCATCTATGACTCCAGTTAATATTAAGATGAACAGCATGCTTCCAATACCCAGGTAATAAATAAGAAACGTCTCATGGGGATATAATAAAGCTTAATTAGTTAAGAATCAAATTTCCTTTTGTGCTTCCTCTTGCTTCTTCAAAGTAATTACACAATTGAGAGGTTCAGAGGTGGGAAATATATATTACCAATAAAAATGTACTATCTGAACTAAGAATCCAGATGATCTAGCTCCATCTTGTCTATGAACAGGATTATTAGACAAAAATTGTGTTGCTTTTCATATGAGACAAGCCTTTGAGATGCAGACAGGCTTTCCTAGCACACACATCATCATACTCAAGCACTTCAAGCTCAGTGAGGACTCTGCAAATCCAGAGAAGCTGATGAGTTTTTTTCTACTGACTTTAAGGGACAGGGATTACATTGAGCTATAGATTTGGTCAACTCTCATTAGAACCCTTGGTACTGTTGTGATAGAGGGATCCTACTACAGCCCTAGTCAGATAAATTGGCTATTGTTGATGATAATTTAAGCATAAGAATGACATAGGCCTACTTGAGCAGAGGAGGGTCACAAGCAGTGTAAAGGGACAGGAGCACTTTCCTTATGAGGACAGGCTGGGAGAGTTGGAGTTGTTGTCTGGAGAAGAGAAGGCTCCAGGAAGACGTTATGTCAGCCCTCCACTACTTAAAGGGAGCCTATAGGAAAAATGGAGAGGGACTATTCGTAAAGGGGTGTAGTGAAGGGACAAGGGGTAATGGCTTCAAACTGAAAGAGGATTGATTTATATTAGATATTAGGAAGAAATTCTTTACTGTGAGGATGGTGAGACACCAAAACAGGCTGCCCAGAGAAGTTATGGATGTCCTCTCCCTGGAATGTTCAAGACCAGGTTGTACAGAGTTTTGAACAATCTGATCCAGTGGAAAGTGTCCCTTCCTATGGTAGGAGAGTTGGAACTAGATGATCTTTAAGGTCCCTTCCAACCCAAACCATTCTATGATTCTGTGCAATATTAAAATCTTGTTGTCCTCATTGTACTGTTAGGATACAAATTAACTGAATTGTCCAAATGAGAAAAGTATTTTATGTCAGACTAAAGGACAATTCTCCTCAGCCTCACCTATTGTCCATATAGAAGCCTTCCTAACTAAGAATAATTCTGGTTTTAGAGGGTTTTTCAGGCCAAGACCAGTCCTTAAGTTTCATAAAGTCTCTTCTGGTAGTTCTTTAGTGTGCTCAGTTAACTGACCATGATCAACAATATGCCATTCACTCTATATGCTTCAAAGATAGTCTATCATTAAAAAAGTTATTTTTCTGTTTGATATTAGCTAAGTACACAATGCAAACAAAAAATTGTTTTATTTGTTAAGCTAAATCATACATCAAATTATTCTGAAATCTTGGAACAGGTTTATGTAGTTGCTCAAATGCAATGATCACTTGAACAGTCTGGCATCATTCAGNGAAATTCAGACTTTTTCATGAGTACATAGTTTTAAAACTTTTCCATTCCACAATTCCCATGTAACTTTCTGAGCTTGTTTATACATCGTACTCCCTAATCCCAAGAGATTCTCTAGGATTGCTTAAATATGAAACAGTTTTGAAGTTCTAGAAAACAAGGTGGGTTTTTTACAGATCTATACTTAGAATTTTATGCAGAATGCCCAGTGACAATGTTACCTTGAGCTCATTTATTTCTACTAAAACCNGGGGAATTTAACTCATTAGCATGCAGAAACAAGCACAATATTAGAACTGATTAAAACTTGATTACGTTAAAATACTTATGCCTGTAATTCCCACATATTAACAACTTAAGATTTGTGTTGACCTTAGCAATTAAACTCTCTACCTAGTTTTCATGTTTGCAATGATAAGGAATCCTATGTCCCCACAACTTACATGCTGTAGTGGCTGATACACACTCAATACTTTGTTTTGTGCTACATTGAGGAGATATCTTTCTGAGAAAACCCACACCCTGATCTTCTTTAGAA
>VYZX01014193.1:0-29760 GCA_013401335.1 Brachypteracias leptosomus | reverse complement strand
CACTTTCCAACCTTTCTTTTTATGCCACATCCCCCCCCACACACCTTATTTTTCACTTATGAGGGATAATGTATCTTTATACACATTTGAAAGGTTAAACAAAGACCTAATGACCCTTCCCCCAAAAGATGAGATCTGATACCAAGCATAATACTGAAGATCACTTTTTGTTTTTCAGATGCATTTGTTGCTAATGAGGTCCCTGATAACTGACCCACAGTCTTAAGGAAAAGTTTTAGGCTTGTCCTTAATTTGCTGTAAGACAATCATGTGTAAGACAAAAAACAAAGATACTGCAGTCATACAGATGGAATCATAAAGACTTTATGACTGCCACTCATAAAGACTGACAAACTGTTTCCTTAACTTTTCCACTTCCCACTCCTGTTCACTCTGGACTTAGCCACGTAGAGGACATTATCTACAAAAAAAGACAAAACAGTCATGCTGTAACTCTGCCACTTTTCTTTAATTTCCCATTGAATTACACAGATAGGAAGTAGAGTTTGGGGCCCTTCACTATGAGAAAGACTCTGAGATGCTGGACTGTGAAGAAGAGCAATGGAGCTGGTGAAGAGTCTGGAGAAAAAGACTTATGAGGAGTGGCTGAGGGAACTAGAGTTCTCTAGTCTGGAGAAAAGAAGGTTCAGGGGAGACTTTATTGCTCTCTGCAACTACCTGAAAAGAAGTTGTAGTGAGATGGATGTTGATCTCTCTTCCCAAGTAACAAGTAATGGGATGAGAGGAAATGGTCTCAAATTGCACCAGCGTAGGTTTAGATTAGATAGTAGGAAAAATTTCTTCACAGAAATGGTTGTTAAGCACTGGAACAGGCTGCCCGAGGAAATGATGGAGTTCCCATCCCTGAAGGCATTTAAAACATGTGCAGACCTGGTGCTTCAGGACTTGGGTTAGTGGTGAACTTGACAGTACTGGGTTAATGGTTGAACTGTATGATCTCAAAGGTCTTTTCCAACATAAATGTTTCTATGACCCTATGCAGTCTAATCGATTCAGCACTGAAAGACAGGAACAGAAATGAAATTACTTTTGTGCTTCTCAATGCAAAATAAATGGAAGTCATTTTAGTCTTCTCATGGTGAAAAATCATTGTAAAAAAACGTATCACCTCTTCAGATTTAAAACTTCAGAACAACAACAGTTCAGGTCTATTGCTCTGTAGTTGTGTTTATCAGATGGTATAACTTACATGTGAATGCTTGCCAACTTGTACGTTTCTTCCTACATAGCAAATATAAAAATTCGAAAGTGCTCACTGTATCTCATCAAACAAGGATGACCATGCTTTTCTAGTCTATAGGAGTCAGGCTGTTACTGTCAGGCCGAGTCACATATTTACCCAATGCCAGACTCTGTTTGAAACACCACTGACACATGAATTAAATTAGCCACCACCTGTAGGTAAACAAAATCAGAAGAACTAGGCTAATTTTCCTGTCTTGTTCTTACTGCACAAGCTCCTTTAATATCGAATGTTTAGGTATTTTTCTTGTACATAGTTTAAAAAACAGAAGAGTAATGCAACTTATACTACTAGGTGTATTTCTGTTATCCAAACTTCCTCCATGAATTTGACGGTGGAATTCTCCCCTAGAATCCTACTGCTCATTGCTTCTTATTCTAAACAGCTGCCCAGCTAATTGTATATATTTAATATATGCATATATGTATGCACACCTATATATATATATATAATGTGTATAACTAAATATAATTCATTTTAGAAACAAATGTATGAATAATTTCTGATTTTCTCCCCTTAATATCATTTCTTCTTTATCTGTTTTGCCAATTAACAAGCTGTTATGTTTCATTACTGCTCTTAGAAACAAATCTGCAGTTATTTGACGTTAAAAAGGAGAGTTACCATATTTCTTCCCTCAGTTCTGTCCCCTGGGCTATTTCTGCCAGACAACTGGACAGCAGCACAGCTATATCTGAGGGAATCAGGTAGGGAAGAAAGACTTCCTGTGCAGTCATGGAAAGTCACATGGGGGAGTCTGAGTCTCTATCATTTTATCTATTTCAGCATCAATCATACATTCTTTATTCAGTGGCATTTAAATAATGTAGAATACATTCTCTCTTCCTTTACTTGCCAGGAAACCCTCCATTTAATATCTATAGTTTAAACCATAAGTAAGGATCTGCACAGAAATGAGGAGACTGTAGGTACATCCCTTTATGGGTTTTCTCCAAATTTTATGGAAAACAGAAGTGAAAGGGAAACATGGTCACTATCTTTTTCAACCCTTCTTTCCACCTTCGAGAGAGAAGAAAAAACACCTATCATCTCTTTTTCTGACTGATTTTCTATATTCAACACCATACCTCATGCATTTTTCTTTCTCCACTATAGTAAAGTGAATTGATGTTCAATATAAACATGATAATAGATGTGCAATTAAATGGTCTGAAACCTGAAAAAAACTGTGATCTGCACTATTTTCAACCTCAGGCTTCCACTCTGCTTGGGGACTAAAGTGTCTCAGCATCATAGATAATGTGTGTAGAAAAGTAATTTTAAAAAGTTTCCTTAGTAATTGGAATCTCTGCAATTCCCACAGTAATTGGGATCTCCAGGCTGGTAATGCATTTACAGATAGAAAATAAGTAGGGCATAACTGAAAAAGACTGTGAAAATTAATACAGTGCAGTAAAATGAAAACTCATGCCTACATCTCCTCCCCTCAACTCTGGTTGCTTTGAAGTTGTCAAAAGAATTTATTGCTCCTGCCTCTGATCTTGTCATTCCGTCCCTTTGAATTCCCTTTACTGCACCAAATGCTATCTTTTCTCCTTGCCTTTCAGTCTCAGTCCTCTCAATATTTGCTAAGTTGCTAGCGAACAACATTGTTCTTATTTTACTTGCCAGCTAGATACTTTTATTCTTTCCCCCATACTGTCCTTTGTACCAGTGAGACCATCTTGATAATAAAATACTGAGAACATTTGCTTTCTTGCTGCAAAACTATTTAAAAATTATTTTCTATTGTCATGTATTCAATAAGCAACTAAGGAGTAGACAGATGGTGAACAAAAACATTTACCTTTTTGTATTTAATGAAACAACAAGGAAATGTATCTAAGGGGCAAAAGAAACAATATAGTCAAAACGCTCCATGCACTTCCATGTGAAATCTTTTCACGTTCTGTTACTTCATTTCCTCCATGCTGATTAAAGGTAATTGGAATAGTGCTCACTTTGTTCATTGATTATTTCTCAAAGAATCCCAGCAGTAAATCCTCAGCTTTAAAAGGCCATATTTGTTATGCATATTTTGCAGGATGTACCATTTGCTTACATGCCTTGCGTGCATCTAACCCCATGTGACACTGCCCACCACAGATTACATGAGGACACATCTTTCCTCCGTTTCTGGTAATGGTAAAGCAGTCTATGGAGTCGCTGCTGGGAATCACTCGCTGTTTGATGACTACCTACCTTATACAACAGACTTCACCCTGACCTCCTTGCAAAACCAAACAGGCTGCTTTCTGACCAGGCAAGGAAAAAGGGCATTCTTCTTTTCCTGATTTGCCCATTTCCTTTTCTCTTTCTTTCCACTACAGGCAGATTACTTGCTTTACTTGAAACAGCCCACTAGTGAGGACACAAAAAAAATATTCAAAGTGAATATGACTGGAAAAACATCAGTTCCTATATTTTTAACCACATAAGTCTACACTTGATCTACTGCAGTGATATCTGTCTGCTCTCTAGAAGGTTATCCTTTTTTCTTGTTAATAATTATAGCCACATGGGGAAGTACAATAAAGACAAACACTTCGGGCAAAGCCATATGTAAAGCCCATTATTTCTGAGTTTTTATTTTGTAAGTTTTCACTTGTCATCCCAGATTTTTTAACAGAAAAGAAGTATCTAAGAATAATGTCCTTAATAAGAATAGACGAATATTTTCTTGATATTTAAGAACAGTTACTTGAGAAAGAAAGAAAAAAAATTACTTAGATTAAACTGATCATGCCAATAAATTATTACAAATAACAAATGTACTCAACTAATGATAAATATCAAAATTATTTGGTTTTCTGTATATTACTGCTAAAAGGTTTTTTAACTCTAAAATTGTAGCATTTTCATTTTAAAATTGTAACATCTGCCTTGAAAAGGAAGAGTGAATAATAGAGAAAGAAAGGACAGTGCAGAATTATAAAGGAAATCTAGAAGTGGATATTAATGGATTGGAAAAATAATGTTATAGTGGCTCTTATTTTTATTTTGTTTCAAATAAATCCCAGGGTAGTGTTTTAAGATATAATTCATTTTCCACAAATATCAGTATAGGTTTTGTTATCGATTTTAAACAGAAACAAACCTGCCAGGTCCTATTGTAAAAATAATGGTTCAATAGGCTTTTTTCTGCTTCTCTATTAGGTCAGGTACATCACAGGTTAAGTGAGGGCACTCCAAAGATGAGAACTGGGAGTCAGAGAAGTCTGCTGAAGTTCAGCCTGCCAGCCAAGTGGTGAGTTAGCTTTTAATTTTTTCCTTATTTACCTTATTCCATAATTTTATTTGTGTGGAATAGCAAAGATTAGCTCCAGTTGCACTCTCTCACATCATGGTTCTTACTAGAAATATTAAATAGGATGTATCTGTTCTAGCCAGTCTCCTTGCTGGCAGAATTTCTACATTGATGTGGACACCTGAGTGATAAGGGTTTCCTGAAGTTTTTGAAGTCAGGTACTATGTGCAAAGACAGTGCACTGTGCTCTGTGTTAGCTGACTGGGGAAACCTGTGGGAAGTCAACAGGACTGACATGTAGATTGCAGCCCATGGGTAGGGCAAAGTAATTCCAAGGACTTGTTCCCTTGGCATTCCACATTAACTTCTCCTATGATGCCATGGGGCATGCTCAAAAGCTGCAGCAAACTATGGCCAAGGTGCTGAAGGTGGTGCTGTTGCCTAGACACAGGATGTGATACCTGTCTGCCCTAGCCCCTCTGTCCATGTGGTGGCTTCCACAGGGACTTCAGGCAAGCTCCTCCTGAAGTTACTTGGCTCTTGGATAACGATCACAGAATTTTGCATGAAACAATAACCATGGGCAAACAGTTAACATTTGTTTAGGCAAAAGTGTTACTTATTTCAACAGACCATGGCAAAATATAGACCTTTTTTTTCTCTTTATGTAGTATTTTCATGTATATATATATATACCCAGGGAGGTTGTGGAGTCTCCTTCTCTGGAGATATTCAAGACCCGCCTGGACGCATTCCTGTGTAACCTCATCTAGGTGTTCCTGCTCTGGCAGGGGGATTGAACTAGATGATCTTTTGAGGTCCCTTCCAATCCCTGACATTCTGTGATTCTGTGATACATATAGGGTTCAGCAAGTTTATTCTAGGAAGTTGTTGTGTTAAGAGCAGTAAAGTAATTTGGCAGGAGATAAACCCCCTTGCTTTCCAGCTTATCCTCAGATATCAGAGGGACTGGAGGCGGCTAGGTTTAAATCCTGATTAATGCTCAATTGGACACTATGAGTCCGGTATCCCGGATTCACTCGATAGTGNGAAGTATCACTGAGTTCCCATCTCTGCACCGTTATCACAGAGCCTGGCCGCAGAGTCTTCACTCCGCTCCACCCTCCATGGGGTTTCCAAGGTTGCAGGTTATGGAAGGGTTCCATGCATACCAGCTGTACACCTCCCTGGAGGCCTCCTCAATATTATGACTTTCCTTAATGTGTGAATAATGCTGTATTTTTAATATAAGTTTAAATTTTGAGTTATGTCCAGTGATTGTACTACAGAAGTGAGAGCTACTTTTTATAATATTCCCCACTTATATACAGGAAACAGTCAAAGCCACGTCTCTGGAACAGTTTTCTGATAGTAAAATGGTCTTTTCACTGAATCTTTTTTATTGCACCTATAGGATAATTTCAGTTTTAAAAAGTCTCATTTTCTGCTGCATTAGTCAAATTTCAGTCACATTGTGGATTCTCCCTTGGGAGAATATTTTCTCATATAGGAAAAGAATTCAACAGATCAATGCTTTCTAGAACAACTATAGGAACTTCTGCTGAGCTCAGGTGTGAAGGGCTCCCAGGCTGGCATGAACAGACTTTGCAGGTTGGTTGCCTCTAGGCCTGCAAAAGAAAGTCTCAACCCTGCTGAAGAATGTGTGTGAGGTGAAGTTATCTGACTTTGGGGTAGCTGATGAATGAAACTCTTTGTTTCTGTAGACATTTCCAAGCCTGTCTGTGAGGCTAGCAGGGAAGCAAGGGACCTGAGCAGTTAACTCACAACAGCCTCACCAGAAGTAAAGACTATTGTTAGTTCACCTTTTTGCCAACAAGGAAGGAATAACATGCTTATCTCAAAACCAGCCTGTGAGTTACTGTGTTTCAGCTCAGTATCCTCAAGACAAAATTTTCTGAAGTTATGTGTTTGTTTTACTACTGTACATTACTCTGTCAAAGAAAAAGGTATTTCAGAAAAGAGCAGTTGCTTTCTGACTATCTCTGCCTGGTATACTGTGATTATTTTACTGTTCTCTACTTTTAAAGAGCTCTATAAGATTTAATTTTAAATATCTTGAAGTCCATATATTGTCATTTGAAAATGCAATCTTTTTTTTTTGTGGCACTCATTCCACTAACAAGACATAAAATACTAACAGTCTGAGCAGTTTCCAACTGCTTTCTTGTAATCATGTTTTTAGTCTCTGAGTAAGGGGAAGAAAACAAATGCAAAGGAAGCTGAAGTTTAAAAAAAAAAAGAAAAATGTCAAGCAGGCCATAGGAGTATCCTGATATGATTATTCTGACATTTTCTGCCTCATAATCTATTATAACCTTCTACTGGGTCTTCATTCACCTCTTACAACTTGAAAGTGACCTTGAGATCTGTAACTTTATCTAGATGCCAGTCTGCCAATTCTATGTTCTTTAAAATGGAAAGTCTTAAACACTGTTATTCATTTATGCCAACAGCTGAGCTGCATGAGAGAAAAAAAGTCTGGGAAAAAACAGAATTTTAAAGGATATGAAAGAATAGAATTGCCTTTGATTTGACACCAAAAATTAGGACTAGAGCTTTATATGATCTAGGATCCATGGGTAGTGGTATGGGCCATGGGGTTCAGGCCAAAAGAATAGAAGTAAGCTTTTTATTCCTCAAAAATTATGTAGTATAAAAATAAAATACATATGGGGATTGCTTTCAGCTTTCTGAGGAGCTACATCCTGGATAAGCAGCAATGGGAGCTAAAGGGCAAGGAGCAGAGAGAGGCACAAAACAACAAGATCTTTTGCAGACCTCCTTCAGTCTGGAAGTGAGGAGGGGTTCTGCAAAACTGGGAAGAGACTACATAAGCTTTATTTGTTCTTGTTCACTCCCTGTCAGTGTGGCCTTTCAAACCACTTTCCTTATGTAACCTGACTTAGCTGAAAAATTGGATGGCCTCATATAGAGCTCGGACTGCTTACAGAGAAATTATAAATTTGTGTTTATCAACCCAAACACAGCTTGATTAATAAAATTATATTACTGCTACAGAACCTATTTCTGGTGACTGAGCTGCATTAAAATTCAGAGGACACAACTTGGGACTGCTACCAATGAAATAAATTGGAATATTTCTATAGAGGCTGTTTGCAGACTGAAATGTACAATATCATTCTGATTTTCTAACCATCAGAAAGATCAGTAATGACTTTGAAGTTACTGATATACACACTGAAATTCAGCTCTTACTCCCCCTTAGAAACTTAGTCTTGGCAAGGGTAAGTTTAAGTTGTTTTCATTCTTTCAGGCTTATTAGAAAAGCCTGCTTATTGTCATCTGACATATAGAGAAAGGGCAGTCAATGTTTGTAATGGAGAAAGATACTCATTTATCAAAGTAGATTTCTTGCACCTTGCTTACAGTAGGAAGGTAAAAGCAGATTCCAGAAGGACAAAAAAACCCTCAACCCCCTACCCCCCCAAAAGACTAGATTGTAAGATATTTCTCTCTCCTACAGTTGTCATGCAGCAGTTATAATGAAAATTGTCATGGGCATCTACTTAAACTCAAGCAGTACCTGGAACAGAAGGCAGCCTTCTCAAATATTATTGGTCTTAAAAGGAGCCTTGTAAGGAGTTAAATAAATGAAAAGGGTCAAATATTTCCACAAGCTATATTACATTTAAATAACCATCCAAAATGGCTTTCTTTATCATATCTAGACTGATGACTCAACTTTTCTATTCAGCAGTAATAAATGAAAACTTTACATTAAAGTCTTACACATTCAAACACCTTCACACGCACAGTGATCACATGATTAAGAAATCAGCTGTCCCCATCACTTAATAGAGAGGAGTATTTCACTGAAACACAGCATTACTTTGCATATATAAGTAGAATGATTCATTACAAATATCAGTAAAGATAATTTTAGGATAGCTTATAGTGTGGGTGGTTTACGTACACATCCCAGAAGGTATTTAAAAGACATATAGATATGGTGTTTAGGGATACGGTTTAGTGGTGGACTTGGCAGTGTTAGGTTAATGGATGGACTCAGTCTTAAATTTCTTTTCCAACCTAAATGTTTCTATGATTCTACGTACACAGTCATATGGAAATACATGTACATGTCACTGTTTTGCATGCGTGATATGTAACATGAACACCTGTTTTTGTGGAGTTCTGAATGTGTGACTGCCTGCATTTACCCAGTTTTGACCTCCCTTTTGCTATACCCTCTGATCCATCTCTGGTTTACTTCTAACATTGCACTGCTTAGATGAGCCTCACAAAAAATATGCTTGAAAAGTAAAATAATAGAAGTACATAGAAAACTAGATGAGTTTTCTTTGTTCATTTTCCTCATGCAGTTTGTTCAAATTTGGGACTTAGGGAAAGGAATATAGGGTCTGTAACCTCAATGTCTAGAAAGCTAAAAAGTAAATAAAACTTGATTGTGGACCAGGGCGCAATCTTTCACTTGCATTCTACTGGCAAAAAATGCTGCAAAATCCTTTAGAAGGTTCAGGTTCACTGGAACTGTGTTGCTAATTTACAATATCTAGCTGAACTACTGTGATAAAACCAAAAAAATATAATTTTCAGACTCAAATCCTACAGTTTGTTTCCTTAATTTGAGATTTTACTTTATTTAAAATTTACTCCAGTTTTCAGTTTTAAAAATTTAACAAATGAAAACAAACCTCAGAACTGATATGAAACATTTGATTTTTGACTGGTTGAAACATTTGGTGGATTGACTAATTTCTATTTTTCTCCCTGCGGTGTTTGTCAGATTTTTATCTTAGTTTGTTTAACTTCCAATTACATAGACCATAAAAAACATTCCTTGAAAAAAATATTTGAGTTGGGTGAACATAGTATTACGTATGAAAATCTGTAGACTTCATATGATAGCTACAAAATGAGATAGTGGGGAAATAGTAGTATATTTTGTTGTGCTTGGTCACACTCACTCCCAAATCAGCATTCTAGGGGGGGAAAAAAGAGAGAAAAATAAAAGCAAAGAGGAAAAGAAAAGCAAAAAGAGACGGCAGTCCTCTAACATGTATTGACTGAATGAAGAGGACAAACTGGCTTCATTTGTCATGTTCACAGGGAACTGAAAGACTGAGCTGGCTTGTGCACCTGGGTCAGCATGCTGAACATACACATGAATTACAAGGTGAGAGGATGTCCAGGCTCTTTATTCCTGTGTTACTGTACAAGTTTCTTTAAATCTGAAAACATGCAGATAACCTTGACTGGTGCTATCTAGTGAACTAGATGCTTTCTGTTTTCTTTGATTCTTGCATCTCGCTGAGTTGTTTTACCCTTCCCAGAGCACTGCAAATCAATAAGTATTGCTTAAGCAGTTAATCATTTTGAAAATACCACTTGTGACAAGACAAAATCAGACTTTCAAATCTGCCAGGGCAACAGGGATCAATCACTCAGAGTACTCAAAGGAGTGATGCTGTGGCTATTTCTTTACACTTTCCTACTCTGGTTGGTTATTTTCTGATTGACCTCACTGAACCACCACAGTTACTTCTTGCTTTATTTAAGGCAGTTTCAAATGGCCCTCTGTGGCCCTCTAGATCTTCACTAGCTGCAGGTTAATATGACAGACCTGTCTTGATCTGGATGGACCTTTATCATTTACATCAACTGAGGATCTCATGGCTTCAAGTTGGACACTATCATACTGCTTCTCTAAGTGCTACTGAGGCGAGGAGCATTTATGTGAGTAAAGGATTCAGGATAGGCATCTTCGATTATAAGCTCCATGGTCGAGGTAACTTCTGTAATTTTGTCGATGTTATTTTGTCTGAAAAGTACTGTATACTTGCTGTTGTGCAGATTAACCACAGATATGTGAGCACATAATCTTACCTGTCACTAATAATACTTCTCCTTCAAGTAAAATTGCAAACTTGTATAATCACAGAGGTTAATGCCAAAAAAAAAAAAAATCAATTGCTGGAACTTTTTATTAACCAAGAGTAAGGAATAGTTTACATTCCAATCTCTAAATCAGATAAGACTTAAGATCAATTATAGGAGCACAGAATAATTGCAAGTTATTTTTAAGGTATGTCAGACTGTTTATACACTCACAGTCTCTCATATCCTGTAAGAGTTTCCAGGGGTCACTATTAAAAACAAACAGGGAGGATGACTGCAGGAAGCCCTTTGACTTCTAGTAGGTCTGGTGTCACCATCAGGGTGCAAAAAAGGTGAAATCTCAGCGGAGCCAATTAGGAAGCTTCTGAGGTCACTAAACAGGTGCTTTGGCCAGCACGCTGAAAGGTCCTGCCTCATAAATTAATGAAGACAGAGGCAGCCTGACAGGGGTGGTAGAAAGTCAGCAGGGAGTTGAATAGAATGGTGTGACAGAATAGGGGCAATTTGCTGAACAGGAGAATCATACATTCACAGGAGAGATATCTGTCTCTGCTCCTTGAGGTATGAATGTTGGAGAAGCACAGTCAATGCCAGAGTTCCATCACCAAAGGGGCCAGGAAGAGGAGAAGGTCCATACTGGTACATTCTGGAAAGAGACAGCTAACACTCCAAGGCTATTTCAGTCCAGAGAAACAGAAGATAAAGGCCAGAGAGGATGTTGGTTTAAGGTAGCAAACATCACAGGATCTTATGCAATGCCATTACATTTGCACTATCCATCAGTCCCCTAAGATAGGCTCTCCTGAATTTGAGAGAAAAAGGGTAGAAAAGCAGTTTAATAATTAGCAATTATTAGTAACCTTAAACTTGTCCTTACCCACATACTATGTCTTTTATAATATTTTTAATTTTATTTGTTTTCTTGAATTAGTCTTATTCACCTTTTTTAATATATTATGTCAATGATATGTCAAGGGCAGACTTAAATACAAGATAAGAGTGAGTCCTCAAAGAACAATTCACTAGGTACGCCAAGAACCATAAAGGATGCCTTAAAAAGAACATCCATCCTTACAAATATTGGAGGTTGGAATATTTTGTGACAGTATAAGCAGGACGCAGAGGCTTGAGCAATTTCTCACTGGGAGTGAGAAGATGCTTCAAATTTCTGTTACTTTTCTAGATGTTTGTCCATCAGCACAGCCCTACATTTATTTCTTAGTCTCTAAAAGCAACTCCTTAGAAACACAAATGTTTTATAACAATGTAACATCATTAATAATAAATGCCAAGTATTGAGGGTATTTTGTTATTTAGTTTGAAATAGACAAAATGAACACTCATTCAATATAGATCACAATTAGAGATAAGCTAGATAATCACATCTGTTAACAGTAGCCAACCCATGGTGATCAGGAGAAATTATTATTAGCTCTTTTTCTCTCTACTTTGCCCTATCTCTGTTGTGGTCTTTGATTTTCTTACCAGTTCTGTTCTCTAAACAATGTGAAAGAAAAGGTATAATTTTCTTGTAATTCCACATCAGCTTTTGGTTCAAAATCAAGCTTAAAATCTTAACTTTCCATGCCCAATTTCAAGCAATTCCATCATCAAAATCAGTGGTGAAAACAAAACAAACAAAAAGTTTTTCAGAGAGAGTGCACTGGTATTGATTGAGTTGTGCTACACATCTATGTTCGGTGTGGTCCTGTTTCTCTCTGCTTGTTTTTCCTGTTCAAAAGTTTTGCATCTATGATAAACTAGTAAATTCAGAGCATAATGAGAGTCACAGAAGTGAGAATTGAGAGAATATGAAGGAAGAGGTTTGCAAAAAAGCTCTGATTCAGCACATTCACACCCTAAGTTAAGATGTGAACATTCACAGGAAATTATTTTGACTTCTTCCACAAAGCTTCAAGAGAACTTGGAATTTTAAAATGCATATATAACGCCTAGACTCTATTTATACATCAAAAGCCAAAAAAAACCTCCACCAAAACTCAACACATTAATACAATTTGGAGGTCAACATTTGGGAAACAAAACATTATTTTTCTATGCTACTTCTTATTCATCCCATAGTTTTGTCTGGTTTTATTTAAGATGTTAATGACTTTAAGCACCAGAATTTAATATATGGGTGCAATGAACAGTATAAGCATATTAGCGTAATTAGAAGTATGTGTATATTGTAAGTTAAAGCTATAACAATTGTGCATTATCAGCCTAAGGCTAAATCTTCTTTTATTATACTTGGTGTTCAACAGATGACACAGACGACTTCATAATACGCCTCTGCAGCTATTACTGCATTTTAGTGGGCAAACTTATTGACTATGTAAAGAAGCTGGTACATAGGTGCAATTATTTTGAAAATTATTTACATGGCAGATTGCAATATTTCTAGGTTATTTAACTGACTATATTTTCCCAAGTGTTTTCTGGAATTGTAAGTTGGGGATATTTGATTCTTTTAAAATATAGAAATACTAATTTAACATAGTTCCCATTCCAAGGTGACCCTTATTATTACTAGTGAAATCACACCCTTCCTACCATGCTGTCCTGTTTTTGATAGAGAAAATTTACAGTAACACACATCAAGCAGGAAACAGTAATTGTCAAAATGTTAACAACAAACAGTTTAAAAAAAAAAATAATAAATTTTCTCTTAGAATCTTCTAGAACCTTGTCATCTGACCTTACAAATTCATGATCAATATTTTCTGTGCACCGTAGCTTACAGTAGAAATGGAATGTGATGAGAACAGTAGAAAACCAGTTAACTTACAAAAGTTTATATACTGATTAATATTAACATAGTACACACAAAATCACCTAAGACTAAAATGTCCTTCTGACAAAGCTGATGTTCAATACATGAAAAGACCAGGAAGGCAATGCCTTGTTGGGAAACTGAGCTGTCTTGTAGGAGAAGGTACAGTTCCACCAGCAAATATTGCACTGAATAATCTTTAGTCAAATGTATCACACTCTGTTCCTATCTATTCCAACCTGTAAGACTTACTGTTTCATCTACAAAACATTTATCTATATATTATATCTTTTACATAGTCTCAAACAGGGCAAGAGAATTGACCTTCAAGATTAAAGAGTTAAACTCACAAAAGACTATTTAATTTCACAAAGTTAGAGAAAACCAAATCCAAAGTGTCGTAAACCTGTGGATCTTTTTGACACAAAAGAGGGAGAGAAAAATCTCAAATCTGCATTTTCAAAAGTTGTATTCTGAGAAGTAAGAATGCTGGAGAAAAATCTGGAAGGACACTTGAGGACAGGAAGAAGGCAATGAAAATAAAAAACACATCAGCCTTGGCGGTGGCAAATAACATATTTTCATGAATAATCCTAGATTTGAATCACTGTTTTTTCTGCCCATTTCACAGTTGGTTCAAGCTAGTCTTGTAAAAAACTCTGAGAAAATATCTTCTCAATCAGACCTCACAAAACAGAGGAATAAAGATGGCATTTTTAAAAATTTATCTGAACTATGGGAAACCAACACATATCCTCATCTTCTAGCACAACAGACTTGAATCTACACCATCTTCCTCCTATGTGAGTGCCTCTACCTCTTAATTCAGATATGACTGAGCCTTGAGTCTTAACTTTTTATACTTAAATTTAATATGTATTCACTAAGCCATAGTGACAGTTTGTTTCTTCCTCCCTAAAAGAAAGGATTTGTGTATTTGCTATTCTCCTGTAAATTTTAGTGTGCTGTACACAGCACAGAAATGCTTGAGGATAGTCCAAAAACTGAGACTGGTTCAAGACTCAGAAATAGCAAGGACTATGCCTTAAATCATAGCATCTCTGTTGAAATTCCTATCCATTTTGCTATTGAATGGACAAGTACAATCAATCTTTTTTTTTCTTCTTTTTTAATGGAAAGTGGTCTTACTTAAGGTGTACAGCTTTGAAAAGTAGTAGATTCTAAGCTATGGTTGTGGTTATGAATCAGAAGCAGAGCTAAAGAGATATTTTCTCAATATCTCTCAAGTGAGGCATAGGAAACACTGGCATCCTCAGCATTTGTTAAACATCCTACTTAGGCTGTTCTATATCTTTGTAAACTCCATATTTAGCTAGCTTATAATTCTCTGTTCAGAGAAGTGGGTGTTTCATTTATGCATAGTCTCTCCATGCCTGGAGGTAGTTTCTTGTCCATTAAATAGGTTTGGAATGAGAAATAAATATTTGGTAAAAAAAGGAGAAATCATAAGAGAAAAAAGTACTTCTCTAGGATGTAGCAGTGGACTAAGAAATAAGGTCGCCACAGCTCAGGTATAATAGTCTACAATACTTATGTATTAAACCAAACTTTGATGTCAGTTTCTTTGAAGATTTTTCTTATACTTTGTTTAAAAGTGGGTTTCAGTCATGTATTAGTTTTCATTATAACAGAAAAATATTTAATCTGATAAACTGGACTAGAAAGGCAAGGGTTAATCTGTTTGATACTGAGTAACTCAGCCCTACAGAAAAGACTTCCTTTAAGAAGATCTTTCATTACAGAGAAGTAAAGACACAGAGATTTCTTTTGGAAATTTCTACTTTTTAAAGAAAGGCAGATAAGCTACAAAGACACTCTCTGTGAGCAGAGATGTCTTCTAAATATCCAGGAAAAGCAAGTCAAATTGGATTTGTCTGAAATTACTATGGCGCTAGTGATTAAACAGAACACTTAAAAATAGTGGGAAAGTTTGATTTTCAGTAGAAAAACATTAAAAATACTATACCAGCACTGCTATAAATGTCTTAAAGCATCCAGAGTCAAGGGTTTTATCTTCATTTCAGTGCTTTCCTGTTGCCATGGCTTTGCTGCTGGAGATACTAATGGGGTGAAAAAGACCCTAACTGTCTTTAAAAGATTCATCTGGGCAAATTTTATCCTCTCCCAAATCAATTACTACATTCCCTATTGTCTACTGAATAATAGATAAGTGCCCCAAATGTAATTCCATTGATGTTCGGTGATTTCTTCATTCCTGCAAAGGAGATTTTATTTTTTGCTTTAAAGCTCATGATTTATATTAATGAATAGATTGTTTCTTAGTCCCCGAAGAGTCTTTCTACTCAACTCTGGCCTCTCCGACCACACACTTCTATCCTTATCTATTGCTACAGCAGCACATTAACATGCGCAAACAATGGTTCATAGACAGCAGTGTCACAGCAGAAGTGCTTTTATGTGGCTTAGTTGAAAGCTTTTCTCTGAGGGATAATCATATTCCTAGCCATTAAGAAGAAAGAAAAAGAAATTAAGTTCATTGCAGCTGTATTGAGATACAAACGAAAAAATTGAAAAGCATGGCTGTTCAATTGTAGTAGGTGTTTTTCTCCAGTAATATGTAAATTCTGTTTCATTGAAGCCCACATTTTCCATAAATTACTTCTCTGTCCTATGTTAGAAGTAGATTTTTTGGGATTTTTCTGATTCCTAGTTAACTCATTCTGTTGCATGGGAATTAGTAAGGATATTGAGTCTTTTTTTTTTTTTTTCTTTAATAAGAGCTCTGAATAGCCACAATTTATGCACCCAGCACTGAGCAAAACATTAATGCTTAGTCAGTTTTCAGACTAATCTGTAAATGGGAATCAGCTGTCACAATGCTGGTGACATGGTGTTTGCACGAGGTTCCAGAAGATTTCACAACATCCAAGTTAGACTCTTTAATTATTCAATAATACCGAAGCACATCAAAATTATACTGATGACATCACACAAGTCAGGTATGTAAGCTAGCTAAGGAAAAAAAAAAATGACAGGAAAGTGTCTCAAATGACCTCATTCAGGGTCAGGCTTGATGGGGCTCTGAGCAACCTGACCTAGGTAGAGATGTCTCTACTTGTTTAGGGAGGTTGGACCAGATGACCTCTGGAGGTCCCTTGCAGCCTATAACATTCTATGATTCTATGAATTCTATCTTGTCCCAGAATTTCAACACCTACCTCTAGCTTGTGGGAGAGCTATATTCACTTTTCTCCTCTAAGATGATGGGAATACAAATCCTGTTCCCAAGAGATGACTTGGATTCACTTCTGTTAGTAACATAGAGGTGTGTGCCACCTGCACATCTCTCTTTCTTCAGCACACACTATGTCACCTGTATTTCAGGTACCTGCTCCACACATTGATTTTACACAGCTGTAGAGTTTCAGATATTCTGTCTATTCTTTCTTTTTATGTAAGCAGTTGTTCACATATTGTAGGTGTTTATCTATTCCAATCCACATCTTTTATTTGAAAATTCAATTTTGAGATGTTGGAGCCCTGTCTCAAATAAAAGAAGAAAAAAATATGAAACTGTCATCCTAGTAATACAAGTAATAATACACCTATAAACAATCTTAAGAATGTGGATATACTGGAATTTAGCAAGTCTCAGTTAAAACTTTAGTAGATACTATGGAAAAGTACTTTTGATGGCATGATTCAATTGGAAAAAGTAAAGAAATTATGGTTGTGTTTGGTCCTTTAGTTGGTCCACATTGAATGGTTAAATTATTTTCAACAAATAATTTACATAAATTATTTTTAACAAAAAATTTATGAAAGTACTTCTGTGTTCATTCTATGTGCAGTGTTCATGGCCTGATACCAGGCTCCTGTTGGGAATCATTTTACTTTCTACTATGTAGAAAGGAAATATAAAGAGTCCTGTGTCTGTAGAGTTTACAGTAAAGGTGTAAATAATGTAAAGAATCAAGGAATGTAATTTTGGTTATGTATGCTATATAAAAGAGAGAAGATTAGTTAATTTTTATGTTGCATGTTTTCCTTTCTAGTATAAGTATTTACAAATATTTGGACTTTTAGAACTCCATGTTTTACAACTGGAATTAAAACTGCAGTGAGAGACTTTTGAATTTTATTATTTTTTTTTTAAATTATTTCAATCTATAGATGTCTACAGAAAGATGTTTGGGAAAAAGGTTCTGAATCTAGTTTAACATAGTTGAATCCTGTAGATGCAGCTGTCAAAGCCCAGTACGATTTACATTTTGGATTATAACCTTTTACTCATAACTCAGATTAGATCCTAAGTGGTTTAGAGAACATAAAATAAACTGATAGATGTCTTATTAACACATAGAAAATTATAGAAGCTTGTATATGCTCAATACTTTCATATTTTATTCCTTTGGTTGCATAAAGGATTAATCCATAACTAGATGTTTAAATGGAGGTTTTCAGCTTCCGAAAAGCACAGCTAAGATTGTAGGTTTTAGATCATATCTCAATACAATTTTTCTTTGTGCAGCATTGAGTATAAAAATGAACAAATAATGAGAAATTAATTACTCCTTTTAAGAAAGTGTTATTTGGTCTCCTTTCCCCTATTAATAAGCTTCCAACCAGAATTGCTAAACACTGCTGATCTATTCTTTCAATGACAGAGTAATATTTGTTCAACAAAATTTATTTTGTAGTAAGATTTAAACTGAAACAGATCAGGAACATAAAATAACCACAAATGCAGATTGAAGGAGAATAGCTGGATGTCAATAGAAGCAGTAAGAAATACTTTTAATACGATATTAAAGGTTTCACTAGAATTTGGTCTTTTTTAAATTCATCACTATTAGTACTTTTCCTTGTACTAGGTCATATTTTAATGCTCATCTTACAGATGCAATAAGTTTAGATCAGGATTTTTTTTCAAAAAGCATAAGAAGTAAAAAATCTAAAAAAGTCGGTGGTGTTCATTATTCTAGAAAAAAAGCAATTTGAAGGCAAACACCACCTATTTTTTTAAAGCACAGCATTATCGACAGCATCATATCTTACTTTTTAAAGCATCATCTAACTCTGTCAAATAGCCAAAGAAATGTTAATTCAAAGGTCTACACCATCCAAAAACTTGGCTCACAGTTGGATCTCAGTTGTGTTTGACAAGTGCTACTTTTTCCCTGGGCTCCTGTTTGGACTGAAGCAACCGGTTTCCACCAGAAAAAAATCCAGAGGTTGGTTTAGTGATGGTTCACTACAGATCTTGCCCAATATGGTAGATGGATATGACAAATAGCCTGTGGCAGGGACTCTCCCTCTGACCTTCACAGGTCTCAAAAGATAGTCCAGCAGGTCTTTGACTCATGTATGTATCCACAGACATACCTTGTGTCACACACATGACATGAAATGGACTAAACTCTTGATTTCGTGCTATATGCAAATAAAAGACATAATTTTGTTCAGAATTAAACAGAAAAGAAAAGGCAGAGAAAGAATCACAGCTTCTGGGGGCCACAGCAGCACAGAACAGGTGTGGACCAGGCCTGGGTTCACCCATGGTCTTCAAACCTTGTGGGAAGCAGACAGAGGCTAGCTCGTGCTGCTTGGGAGGAAAGCGGGGACTATGCCCTGGGGCAGGTGCACTTCTCAGTAGTATGGCAGGTGTAGCCATAGGATATACAAATGTCAGGCTGTCATGGCTGAAACCCATTTGCACGTCCAGCAGCACAGGACAAAATTTACTTTAGTTGATGACAGGAAGAGAGGAGCTAAACTAGTTCATAGAGTTCTAATCTCAGTTTGATCTATGCCTGCCTGGGACATATTGCAAATGTGTCTCAAGAGCTTGTCTAAATGAAAGCCCCCTTGTTCTGCCCTTCCTTTCTATTGATTTAAATGCATTACGTAATTCAAACAGGCAGGAAAATAAGTGAAGCTCTCATCTCGTGTGTTCACATAAACACGATGACCTATCCTATAGGCAGGACTCATTTAAACAGCTAGAAGAGTGAGAAACCCAGTGAGGACAAACATAGATTGCCATCAGTGCCCGGATTGCAAACCAGCCACAGGAGCTGCAACTAGCGCTCTAAATCTGGCATGTTCTGTTTCCACATACACTGCCACTGTAATCCTCTCATGGCTGCAGCAAGGCCCATGGGGCTTTTTCTCTTTGCATAACTTTTCTGTATTAAGATTTACAGTACTTATCAGATGTATTGAAATGACAACTATTAAGAGCTTGTTAATAACTCACTAGAGTGATGTTCTGTAAGAATTTATCAGAATTATTATTTATTACAGTGATGAAAAATCCTTGATAATGCAATTTATAAAATAATCAAAGCATTGTCTCTGAGTGGTGGGTAAAAAACAGTGCCAATAATTAAATCTGGAAGATGGCTATCAGAAAACTTAAGTTGGATGATTTGTAGCTCCTTGTTAAGCGAAACCCTTGATTAACATTTCCCAGCTAGCTGTCAAGAACATTTATAAGGTTCATTAAGAGATACTTTTCAGAGTAACAATATACTGATAAGCAAATTGAAGAGAAAGCCATAGATTTTTTTTTTTTAATATTTATTTGCATCAAAAACAGATGCTAGCAATGATGCAGTGTGTTTCTGTAAAGTTACAGCTCCTTCTATCAATACATATGTGTGGACATACACATAGGAAATTATCTAGCTGCTTTGTCTTTGTTAAGCATAAGCAAAGTGTTGCCATAAAATACGCACATTTCAATAATGGTTCACTGGAAAAAGATCATACCAATGCAGTCATGGCCCCAGCAACATAAGAAAAGAAATCTAACTTATTGTGATTAGACTTAGAAAGCTGATGTCTGACCTGATATGCAATCTATGTGCTATGTCTATAATTTCTCTGTCAATGAAAAAGAGAACTGGTCTGGGTTTAATATAAACATCCATAAAAAAGCTAAGGATAAATTTCCATTACTTCAACTCTTGAATTACTGCTCTTACTAATTTCACCTCTAACCAGACTTGTATTGATTTCAGGATGAAACTCAACATTATATCATTCTACATTTAGTTAAAAGAAAAGGACACAGCTTCTTTGACCTTGTATTCAAACTGCAGGAAGCAACTTTGATATATGTATCTGCAGATAAAACTAAAGCATATTTCTAAATAACTTCTGTCAATTACATTTTATCTCATTCACCTGTTTTAGAGATTTTATTTCAATGAAACTGCCTTCACTGATTACAATAAGCATGCTAGTAGTTTTAGTATTTTTCTTTGAAAACTACAAGCCATAACCTTTTTGCACTGTAAATGAAGGCACAGTCATATAGTGAATTACTTAGGCAATAAGAAAATGGTTTTAGTCCAGAGCCTGTCTGAAATGAGGCCCAGGCAAATAAATTTTTATTTCAAAGCAAAATTAATGAAAACCTATAAAGGGAAGAGCCACTTTACTGTACTTTAATGCATGGAAATAATTACTAGAGAAAATATTAATAGAATAAAATAGCCTTTTGACACCTGTTTCACTATTCATCAGTGTGGCTGTTGAAAGAATTACAATGAAAACAAGTTTTTTCACCACATGCAACTGCTTTATCTATGGATTCTCTGAACTAGTGCAGGGGTTTGCTCGCATGAGACTCCTGTTGAGGCTGGGCCTAACTTACCAGAATGACACTGATGCTGTCATGTTACAAATTTTATTTAACTGGCCCAAGTATAACAGAGAGCTAAATATGAAGCCTGCACATTTTCGTATATGTTTTCAAGACAAACTAAATGAATGGAATGCAAACTTACAATTGAACTTGAAAGTTAAGTGAAAAATAAGGAAGCTAATAAGTAATTTCATAATATTAGGAGCAAATTACATTTTTTCCCCAAAAACATGTAATTGTTTACAGCCTGTGACATTTCAATATGCCACACATCTTCAAGGAAAACATGCTTGCAGATTTAGTCTGAATTTAAGCCTCAAAGAACAGCATGAGGCTGATGGGGATCAGGGATTTGTACTGTAACTGACCATGACCTTCATGTGCTCAACTGAAATGTGTGTCTGACTGTGTAAAGTTTTTTATGTTTCAGGGCCAACAATAAACTGAACTGACTGCTGAAGGTGGTGTGACCTTCAAATGAGCTAGCAGTAATTGTAGTTGAGAAACAGTTTCAGAAGCTACTGCTTCTGAATTGCTTGTTACGAACTCTCACCTGGTTGACCAGGGTAGCTGGGATTAGCATATGCTAATAGTCAAATGTGGATTCATGCCACAGAAAAATCTGGGGGCTACAGCAAACTCTCGCAGCAGCTGAGACAGGCTTTCAGCTTGTGCTAAGAAAGCCAAGGCAAAAGAAACACTTTCCCCCTAGTAATGATTGCTATGAAGAGATGTGGTTTTCACAACAGATATAGACAAAGAGGTCAGCTGTGGAAATAAATAATAAATTCCAGAAGTAAAAATCATCATTTGACAGCACAGGAGTGATTTGCCACATGAAAAATTTGTGTTTGAGCAGGACAGGGCAACTGAAGATAATTTGGCTTTTGTATAACACGCACTCCCTATCATAATTAAGAAACTGTGTAACAAAACTGAAAGTCTTGTAAAACACAACCAGAAATCCAATTTGTGAATAATAGCCACTGCTATGGAGAATGTATGAGGCAGCATTATTTACTTCATAACAGAGATTTTACAAGGTTTGCTTGTTTGGAGCAGAAATTCCTCCCAACACTACTGGAACAAGGAACAAACACATCTTTCTATACTCTAAGCCATAAAGTACCAATAAACAGCTCTGTAATTATTTATACCAGGGTTGAATTTTGACTAAAGACTCTGTGCACCTTGTGGGAGAAGAAGAAAATATTCCCAGGTTCAAACCCATAAGTCATTCACGCTTCTAAATGTGATGTTTTGTGAGGCAGTCTGAAATAGCCACTGCCTTGAAGCTGGTGANACAATAATTATTTCAAAGGCGTCAAAGCATCTGATGCAAAATTCTGCCAAGAAAAATATGATGAAATTAAGAAAGTTAAGAGGGGTTTTTTCATTTCACTGTAAGGAGAAAATCACTGACATACCAAATACAACAAAACTCAATGGATACATATGGGAGCTGGCTGAAGTCTGGTAAGAGTATTACAAATGGGCAAGGATTTGCATTATCTAGCTGGCTGCTGGTAAAAAATTAACCTGTTGACTTAGCCATTAAATACTTCTTTGGCATATTTTCGCTTGTGGGGCTGAAATTATATATGTAAAAATACATAAATATGTAAATATATAAAAGAACTTAGGTTTTAAGAGTAATTTTTTATCACAACATTAACTTATTTAGTTAATATTTTATTTTAATTTAAAACTAAATTCCAATATAAAAATAACATTTCCTGAAGAATTACTCTCTTATTTAAAACAACCTCATTTAAAATTAAGACCTTCAATAAAAAATGAAGGTATTAATTTAATGATGCATTATAGTTAGCTAAGCATGCTGAATCATTTCCTAGCATCAGATTGTCCTCAGTGTATTTAGTTTGATTCCACTACTAAGATTTTATGTGCTTTCTAAGTTTATTTTTGGTATGAAAACATACAGGCAATTTTCTACTTAGCTTACCAGTTTTGTACTCATTGGATTGAGTTTGTAAAAACTCTAGAATACAGAATACTGTATGTTTTCCCGGGGTTTAAAAATAGGAACATGGTGTTAATCTGAGTTGTTCTATCTTTCTCATCTATATATTTATCTGTATTTCTTCTCAGTGCAGTTCTGGGGGTTTTTTTAAAGCTTTCAGGAGTCTTGCTTTCCATCAACTTTCATGAACTATTGTGTCTCCCATAATAATTTATAGTTCTTGGCAATATAGAATGAAAGACTGGTACTTGTATTACTTCATGTATTTGTAAAAGAAGTGATTCAAATCTAAAAACACCAAGGGTGTTGAGATTATGAAAAAGCAATCTATTTTTTGCTTTTAATTATTAGCAGCTATTTTTTAATTCATTCATATAGCTTTCAGGATATAGGGTAAATAGATCATTCTCTGTTTATGAACACTTTATGTAGAGCTTATGTAGAGCCAGTTTTACCTTTAGATGTGAACATAAAAATTTCATAGAATGCCAGGTTGGAAGGGACCTCAAGGATCATCTAGTCCAACAGTTCAGGATAGAAAAATACAGTTTAAATGACACAGCTCAGCACCCTGTCAAGCTGTCTTAAAACGGTCTAATGTAAGGGAATCCACTACTTGTCTTGGGAACTATTCCAATCTTAATTGTTCTCATTGTAAAATTTTCTCCTGGACTCCAAACGGAATCTCCCCAAGAGCAACTTGCAACCATTCACCCTTGTTTTTTCCGTGTGACCCCTTCTAAAAAGGGAGTCTCCATCCTCTTGATAGCCACTCTTTATATACTGGTACATGGTGATAAGGTCTCCCCTAAGCCTTCTCTTCTCAAGGCTGAACAGTCCCAGTTTTCTCAGCCTTTCTTCATACATCAGGTCTTCCAGTCCCCTGATTATCCTCGGGCCCTTCTCTGGACCCTTTCCAGCCTGTCTGCATCTTTTTTGTATAGGGGGGACCAAAACTGAATGCAGTACTCAAGGTGTCACCTGATCAGTGCAGAGTAAAGTGGGACAATTACTTCTTTAAGAATAGAATAAGAATATTCTATATGAATAGTGTTCAATGAGAATACTTGCAGGATGAAGAATTGCTCAATGTTAGTGAGGGTAGCAAAATTAAGCCATAGAGCTGAACTGAAAATCTTCACACTGAGAACCACTTTTATTCATCAATTAATCAAACTGTACTTGATGCAAACTTATTGACCTGTAAGAACTATTAAGAACTTCCCAATAAATTTTTGCTTATTTGCGACAGTTACACTGTGGATATTCTAAGGGGATTTCTGCTATATCAGTCAAACTTGAAACCTGACACAAAGATATAAGCATCTATTTAAAAGACAGTCATATATTATTTATCATGAATTGATACTATGAAATCAAGCTGAATTCATAGGAATGAATTAAAACCTTAATATTAATGCATAAGACCTTGGGAAATGAAGGGTTGGATCTTCAATATATATTTGGAGACCTAAAAGTACTGAGATACTATAGGAGTTAAGTGGAAATTAGTCTGAGTGGTGTTCTGAGCTTCAATATCCTGCTAGAGAGAAGTATTTAATTCTATCTTTCAAGAGATGAGTTACATGGGTTTGAACTTCACCATTGAGAAAACAGAACTAAATGCTGGGTTTCCATGTACTGTATAAAAACACTAATAGATGGAGAAAAGATAGACAAGCAGCTGCTCCTCTGAGTCTTCTGACTTTTGTGCATAAACTCGGTACCTTGTTGCTCAGAACTTGAGACCAGTGCCCAGACCTTAGTGTCTTGGTATATGATAATATGAAACTGCTTTACCATCGAGACTTTAATGCCTGAAGGTTTTGAGAATCAGTTGTGTGTAGACAAGGTCCACATTAAATTGAACTTGAAAATTATTTAAGAGGACAGAAAGGGGGAAATACCCCCGACCTATCCAGAATTACAAATCCTGGAAGTACTGATGTGCATCAGTAATTGTATTCCCTGTCTTTAGAGTACAACAGAATTATATTTGTGTGCAGATGCTTTATGGATATGACTTCTTGTGTTCTCATGATTTAAAGTAGCCTTTAGATGAAGGCTGGATTTGGAAAAGGAAAAATAATGCATGTTTTCACTCAAGAGCTAATACATCCCTGGCTCTGAAATTCTTTGCCAGGTCAGATTCCATACTTCATATAGATCACGTGGGACAGTTACTTTTATCACAAAATCTGTTTGTTTTTTTTTTCCTTAAAATGCTATGTTCTATTACCTTCCAGACCAGAAAACCTTTAAAATTAACTGTGTAGCATCCTTCTACTTTCTTTATTCAGTTATGTCATCTTTGCATTTTGGCACTCAAGAAAAGGATTTGTGTCTGTTACGCAACACTTGCTCTTTTATTCTACCAAGGGGTTAGGGGTTTAAAAGTGTAGCTTTTAAATTACTTGTGTTTTAAAAAATATTTTATGACTTTGTAACACAAAAAAATTATGCTGTCTTTCAAATTAGTATGGAGTTTTTTCTGTCAGAAAAAAAAATTAAAGAAAATAATTGTGAATGAAAAGATCCTTCAGCATGCATACATATAACTTGTTTTTATCTATATCCATTGTTTGCTTTTCTAACAACGGTCTCTAAATATTACATCCTCCTTTTTTTAATGTAAATTGTTATCTTGGGTTTATCACATTTGCAGTAGTTGACAATTTTAAAGGCATCTCCTGGAGCTAAACACATCTCTGAAAATCTTGAAACCTTTGCCAGATTTTTTTCCTCGGCCAGTTCTGAAGGCAAAATGGCAAAATGAAACCTCCCTACATAGTTTAGCTAATTTTAAATTAGGAACATGGTTCTTTTCCTAAACTCCTATGAACTTAAATGACTGTGTGTATTAGGGATGCTGATTGTTAAATGAAAACACATGTTTCAATGTCAAACAAACTACCTGTAATAAGTCACATTCAGACTTCCTGAAACTCAATTATGTTTTCATTTTACTTTCTGTATAACCAATTTTTGCTATCTGTCTCTTTACAGTTTTTATTTTTGTTATTATTTTAATATATTAAACTACTTTCCATTATGTTAATTTCCATTCTTATTGCTAGTCTTAGGAAATTATTGTAATTTTAATCAAATAATTTTAGTCTTAATTCTAACTAAAAGATCATTAATTAATTTCCCTGTCTTTACAGGAGCCGCAGTAAAAGGGAAGGCTTAGTTTGAATCACATACAGCTCTGACTTCAACTAACTTAGAGCATCAACACTATCCCACTGCAACCATCTTGTGGTTGGGTGGTTCTTGGATTGTGCCTTTGAGAGTCTATGGGAAAAACAGAACTTGACACTGCGCCTGATGCATCCCATGTCATTTACTCCAGAAGACCTGTAAAAACAGGCTGAACACCATAGGCAGTGGTCATTTACAAAGAATTTGTAACATCAGGCTTCTCTGACAGTGGACAACCACAACACTTTGGTTATGCCACAGCAGGACAAAGAATAACAGCTTATTAAGGTGAGGACACCTTTATATTTTCAGGAGGGATGTGGCCATCTGACTCTCAGCCCTAACAGAATTATATTTGACTGGAAGATTATAATAGAGAGAGACAATATTGTTTTACTTAAAGGTACAGTGACTGCAACAAAATCATGCTCTTTTCTCTATATTTTAGGTTACAAAACACGTTTTCTATGTCAGAAAGCTTAAGCTTCATTAGCATTTAGAATAATGCCTTTTTAAAGCTAGTCAGTTGAATGGCTATTGAACAAAATGTATGTATTTATTTAAAGGTTTATGCATTAATGTTCTGTCTCCATATTTGTAGCATAGTTTGATGGTGTCTTCTGCAAGCCACAACTAGAAGTTACTGGCAGTCACACTGGCATAATCTCTTGTTCATGGCAACTGAAGAACAAAGACTTTTCACCCTGCTTCACAGCAGCAAAAATACTCTTGCAAAATCACTAAAGGAACAGCCCCTTTTATTTATGCCTCATCCTCCATGCTCCTATTTGAGGAGTTTTCAGCTGGTAGGCAAGCAATTCTCATCCCTCTTATTTCTGGACTGGAAGCTTATCTAAATCAGTCAGCTGTGAATCAAACCTCTGCTCTCAACCTCTAAGCATACTTGTCTTACCAGAGCAGATCCACCTGCTTTTTCTTCCTCTATAAGAATCCATACAGCCTATTACATAGATATATTAAAAGCAGCAAGATTTTTAGTAAGGTTGACATAATTTAGTTTTACCTCTTAATATACAATTGAAATACCAAAAGGCACAAAGCCTCAGGAAAAGCTTTTAATAGGTGCATAGAAATAAGGGAGGGCACTTGTGAAAACGTATAAAACTTATTAGGTTTGTTCGACCAACATCAGCACAATGAGTTGGTAATAGCACCCCTTTGAGAAGAGAATTAACATTACCTGTTTTCATGCATGACATCTTGGGTGTTTTCAAATTTGCATCACTTAGACCAGAGCAAACCTGAATTGAAATGAAAGTGTTCTTTGTAGAAGTGGCTTTTGGGGGATAGTTTGACATATGCTTCCTTACAAAATATACTAAATATTCCAAGATCATTGCTAAGATTAAGCAACACCATTCTCATAACAGAAGAAATATTCATCTTTTATATCTCTTTATGTTGTCTTTTTTCAGCCTTAAATATCAGGAAGAGTGTTCATGGCACTGAAGTATAATTGTAATGACCATATGAGATTCTCAAATGCTTCAGCTGTGCACTAACATTTAATCACCTACATAAGACACTTATTGTTCCTTACAGTCCTGCAATAAAGCCAAAAAGATTAGTATTAACAATAATTTCTACTATTTTCATGTACTACTATTGACTGCTCTCTTGATATCCATACAAATTAAATCATGTAAAAGTTAAATCATGTAAAAGTCTGTCTGGTGAAAGCTTAGGAGTATTTTGTGGGGTTTTTTGTTTGTTTCCATTTACTTTCTACCTGTCATCTCTGTGGTTTCAAGAGACAATTAGATATTGTCTGGATAGACTGGCCTTGCAAAGAAAATCTGAATATATATTCTCACTTGGGAAATTCAACACTAATGTAGTCAGTTTTTGCTATTGCTTTTAATGAAGCCAGAAATCTGTAAGCTTGTGCAAATTTGCAGTAGTAGACAGCTATTGCTGCCTGCTTTCCATGCCTCTGCCACTCACATGCTTTTAGAGGCAGATTATTTTATGTTTTTCTACATGAAATTAAAATGAAATCTCCAGTAATTCAAGCATTTTAGTAGTAATATTATTATTACTAAACAGAGGTCTTTTCCATATCTGTAATTTTGACTCTCTGGTCTTATGTCTTTTTCTCAGTAAAATGCCAGTTCTTTTATCTTTCTGCTTTATGGGCAAGCATCCCCTTTTCTTTCTCTTTGTGAACCCAGCTCCCATTTCCATTGTGCTCTCCCATGACCTAAATCCCTTTGAAGACACCAAGCACTTTTTTCTCTTGCAATTGTGTTTCTTCCTTGCATGTCTATTGATGACATTGACTATGTCTCTATCTGACAGCATTTGAAAAGCTGTCATCATCACATACTCTGAAGAATGTATTATGATGGCATCATGTAGCTGCTTCTTCCTCTAGTCTTCTCCAAGGTCCTGACAGAACTTTTGCCCTTAAAAACACATTCATAATTTTATACATTTTCCCTGAAGAAAGTAACTTCAACATAGTACACCTGGAATGGTGTACTTAAAAGCACTCTGTCACCCCACGTAAAAATATATAGCTATGAGGAACAGTATGACTATGTTAGCATGGGCTAGTAAGGCTGCTGTGGGAAAGCAGCCTTGGAACTGTTTCTGGCATAAGATAAGGCATAAATGGCACAGAATAATGTCATATAAAATGTTAGAGCAATAACTGTTCAGATTTGTGACTACTTTTCTATCTTGTCTCATGAGAAAAGTGACAGTATTTTTTCCCTCTATTTTGATCCTGCTTCAGCTAAAATTAATAATAAACCCCAGAGAGTTCAGTGAGGGGTGCTCTTTTTTTGGTCCCTTTTTTGTACAGTTTTGTTTATTACTCCATCTGAATTCAAAGACTAGAGACCACATAAGTTCTTCAGAACAATATTAGTTTTAACAGATTGCACTTGACTGGAGGTTTGTAGACCAAATAAAGACTTGTACAACTGTGTTAAGAGCAATAAAAGCATTGCTTTCATTTTTTTTCTTCTGCATTTTTGCTAATGTTTATAATGACATTAACTATCAAGAAATAGGCATATGAGCAATTTTAGGAAGCAGTTAAGTTTTTTCTTTAAAGCATCTGATATAGACCTAAAAGTTGAAACTTCAGTCTTATAGGTTGAGATATCCAATTTTTGTGATTTCACTTCGTTTCTTTTCTCTTCAAAGAGATATAAAGGAATGCCAGTAACAGAGCACTTACTCCCTGGACTCAGACTGAAAACTGTCACATACATTGAAAAGCATTCAATTTATACACTTGGAAGAAAAAAGAATCAGCTATGCAGTCAGCCCAACAGTAGACGTCTCAAGGATCCAGCTAGCCTGCTGGTGAGTTGATCATCTTGCAACAGATGAACTGTCAGCTGAAGCATGCTCACAAACTGGTCACCTGAGGTGAGACACACAGGTAATCTCCCAGTACTACCTGCAAACACCATACATGCTGAAATCAAAGGTGAAGCAGTCTAACAGTAAGAGTGGACTGTTTTATATCAATCAGACAAAGCCTTTTGTGTCTTTTATTGTTGTTGTTGGTCTAGTGATTTGCTAGTGATTTTTCTGATTGTAGTTTGTAATACTACACATAGCAGTGTCTGTCAGATTCTGACAAAGTCTCTGTCAAGCTCAGTGTAGTTAATGTACAGTAAACAGAATTCCATGTCCTGATCATAGAGTGATGGGCTCTGATAGTCAGCAACCTAAACAAGGGAAAAGCCTACTTTGAATGGAAAAAAACCCCAAC
>VYZX01014192.1:0-24040 GCA_013401335.1 Brachypteracias leptosomus | reverse complement strand
GCCTTCCAGCATCTGAAGGGGGCCTACAAGAAAGTTGGGGAGGGACTTTTTTACGAGGGCTTGTAGTGATAGGATGAGAAGTAATGGCTTTAAACTGGAGGAGGGGAGATTTAGACTATATGTAAGAAAGAAGTTTTTCACTGTGAGAGTGGTGACACACTGGAACAGGTTGCCCAGGGAAGTTGTGGATGATACATCACTGCAAGTGTTCAAAACCAGCTTGGAAGGGGCTTTGAGTAACCTGATCTAGTGGGAGGTGTCACTGCCCATGGCAGGGGGATTGAAACTAGATGGTCATTAAAGTCCCTTCCAATGCAAATCATTCTACAATTCTACAACTTATCTAAATTCTTTACTATATAATCCCAAGATATTGTTCGGAAATATACATAGGTAAATTATTTCTACTGCTGTTATTGAATAAGCACATAATCCAAGTAGAGCAAACATATCCTCGCTGATTTACCATTGTACATCATATAATGCTGAGGAATTTAATGAGAAGTATGAAAGTAGTTATTAAAAAGCTACTGTGGAGAAAGAACATTGTATCTGAAACAACAGCTATACTCTGTGACTGTTACAGCCCCACAGCTGTACTGAGAATGTCAAAATGCCCGGAACTTCATTGTGCCAAGTATACAAGCTACAGGAGAACAATGATTCATGCAGATGGGGCAGGATTTATTTGTAACACATAGATGCCTAGAGCTGTAAGGGATCCCCTATGTATTGAAAGGGTACCTAAAACAGTATTGGATGTCCACGTTTAAGCACCTGCATGATGCACAAGGCATATGAAATGCCTGGACAAGCTCATCTACTGATAAATTTCATTATACATATACTAGGTTTAAAACTTGAAATAATTCTATACAATGGTCTGAAATGTGTCTTTATAGCTTATAGACATCATTACAAAAATAAACCTATCCACCATTCCTTTAGGACAATATTTGCCACACTTGCTTACTTTTGCAGCAGTTTAATCAAAGTGAATACTGGACTTGAAAAGCTAGAAATTCCCAAATTTGTCACTGAAAATAAAAAAACAGAACAGAAGCTTTATGGGATTTCCATTTCATATAATTTCGTAGATGATTCCACTTATTGCACAACAATATAACTATTATTTTTGTGCACAGTGTACACGGAACCTGGATGTATTTTATCTCTACTATGAAAGAAAGCAGTTCTTAATACACTTCATTTTTCTTGCCAACCCTAAACCCCTTAACTCTAAAATGCCCTGGAAATATTTAGTATTTATACTCCAGTTTGGTATCTATACTCCAATTATAATTTCATTCAGAATTTTATACCTTTTGAAGGGTACTAACTAAAGAAAAAGAATGTAATCTCCTGGTTGCAGACTGAAATAATTCATTTAGGTCTCCTAATGGCACACAGACTCTCTCCTCTGAACCTTTTTTTTTTTTTGGCTGAAGTCTGACAAAACTCACAGTATGAGGACTTGAGGACTGAGAATTAATTGTTTATCTACTAGCTCAGTGTGAAGTCTAGTTATGTATTTATCTTATATATATTTTGTCGTTGAGCTCATTATGAAGACCTATATAAAACTGTCTTAGTGGATATATAAGGAATGAATTTTCTTTCTGTATTACTCTAGAGTTTATAATAAAGAAATTACATTTATTTGCCATGGAGTGCCTTGTTTAATTTATGCTGATTATTATATATCTTTGTTGATATACAATTACTAGGAAACATTTTCTGTTTCCTCAACATAAATTGAGTTTAACTCCTCTTGTTTTAATAGTTTTTTGCTGCACATAACATGGGGGGCACAAAGAGCAGCACTTTGCCCAGTGATGCTCTGCAGATGTTTTCATATCTCTTCCTGTGTGGAATCAGGGCACAGATAGAGCGTGCAATCTTCATTTGAGGCTGGAAAGCTGTTGTGGTTTCTCCAGGAGAGAGAGCTTGAGTGATCCACTTGAACCCACACTCCTGACTGGCTTCAAGAGTGGCACAGTGCTTAGAGGTCAGGAGTCCTGACACACTAAAAATATCCAATATATTACATGGAATATGATATGCACAAAGGCTAATCCTTGGAGATTTCTTTAGAAAAGAGTCAGGCGTGATTTTTATTCCAAAAGAGGCATAACTTTTCTATTGGTCACTTTTGGTGATATAAAATGAAATTCCAATCTAAACAGTAATACTAATGCTATTTGCAAAAATCAAAAAGCGACAGGTTACCAGAAGAGAGTAAAAGGCCCTTAAACAATTGCAAAATAGCTCTGGCATGGGCCACAATTCCTTCAGGAGATATTCACGTGCTCCAACATGGGTTTCTCCACAGAAACAATGTGGATACCTGCTCACCATGATCTCTCTATGGGATGCAGGGGAATCTCTGCTCTGGTGCCTGGAGTACCTTCTCCCCTCCTTTTTCACTGACCTTGGTGTCTGCAGAGTTGTTTCTCTCACATTTTCTCATTCCACTCTCCCACAACTCCAGTGCAGCATTTTTTCCCTTTCTTAAATACATTTTTCCCAAAGTACCACCACCTTGGCTGCTGGGTTTGATTGTGACCTGCGGTGGGTCACGTGGTGCCAACTGGAACTGACTGTGTCTGGCATGGGACAGCCCCAGCCTCTCCACACAGAAGCTACTCTGCAGTCCTTGCTGCGAGCACCTGGGTGTCTGCACCTGGCACTGCCCTCAAAAACTTGCTTAATTTCCTCTAATATAAAGAAAACTGTTTTTTTCAATGGACTCCTACTTAATAAGAATCAGCTTTAGATCTGTCCTTACCATCAACAGATCCTGTAGCAATCTCACTGAAATTAGGGAAGACTTAAGCACCTAAATCCACATATAAAGCTGCTTCATGAAAACTACTTGTTTAAACTACTGGAAAAAAAATTATAGAATCATAGAATGGTTTGATTTGGAAAAGACCTCTAGTCTAGAGGTCATCTATTCCAACCCCCCTACAGTAAGCAGGAACATCTCTAACTAGATCAGGTTGCTCAGAGACCCATCAAGAGACTTTGAATGTCTCCAGGGATGGGGTCTCCACCTCCCTGGGCAACTTGTTTCAGTGATCAATCACTCTCATATTAAAGAACTTTTTTCTAATATCCAACCTAAATCTACCCTTTTCTAGCTAAAATGGGTAATATTGATTACAGTTAGCAAAGAAATCACATGAAACTATGCATGTTTCCTGTGAGTGTCTCAATGGAGACAGGATTTATCAAGGTCCTTCGTACCATCAGTTGAATTATAACTGTGATTGAGAAGACACAGCGAAGGAACACTGTGAATCCCTTAGATACCTGGCCTAATCAGAAAGTTCTTGTATTTGCTGATTAATTCTAGAAATGCATCATTACATTCAGCATACTTTATTACAACCATAAAGTATAATGTTGGCCTGTCATCAGAGATGAAGCAATATGTTAAGTGCAACCGGACAACCTTATTCTCCCTAGAAGTATCTTCTTTTTCTGACATGTCTTCATTATGCTTTATGGCATTAATTAGAGACACAATATAGAAAAATATTTCAACTGTCTCAGATACAAGATAAAAGTAATACACTTTTCCCACCAATGTGAGCTAATCTCTATATTGAAAGTCCCACTAGAGTATATGAGAGTAGTCCTTGGGTTGTCTATACTCTTAACTATTTATACAATATAATACAGGTTGTCACTATTTTACTGGATGGATGTCTTGTATTGTGGAACAATAACCAGCAATATTTTGTATTGTAGATTACAGAAGAAGTCTGAATTGGTTTGGGTGAATTTAGTGTCTTTAATAACAATAGAGACTCAAATAAATTATATATATAATATTATAATATATAATTTAGAACAATAAATTGATTAAAAGTATTTTGAGCCCATGAATACCTCCAACTTGTGGAGACAGGACAGTTACAGTTAGTTTTCACTTAGAACAAGATAATGTACAGTTACCTAGGTGAGCTTATCAAAGCTTCAGATACGATACACTTTCCCTTTAAAAAATAATTGGTCTCTAACTGTGTATGACATTGCTAACTGTCTGGTAACTAAGGGGAAAATATCCTCAATGCCAAAGAACTCTCTGCAATGAATACTTTAGCCTTTCGCAGCTATTCCCAGGCTATACCTGCAGAATAACACAACTAACTACTGTAGTCCAGTTGACCTTGGTGCTGGATAGACCCAGTCAGCCATGATTCCTCTTTTGCAGCTGGAAGGCTTGGCTCATTTTTTGCTAGAAAACATTTAGTGGCAGATTTTATATGGAAATCTACCTTCAGATCATTTGGACTGTGTGGCACAGACATAGAGTGTTTGTTTAAAAAAAAAAAATAAAAATTTGAGATCTTGGCACTGGGCAAATTCTGCATGGAGAATGAGACTCAAACAAGACAGCCAGTTGTTCTACAGATGGAAACAGGAATTTCCATTGCATGCACCCTTGCAATGGTGTCTTCAGCTGGATTGTGTAAGTCTTCCCAAATTCCTCAGTTCATAAATTCCAGTTGGCCCATGGTACTGCATGACCGCTCCAGCCATTGACTATCTTAACTACACATAAAACCTCTCCTAACTATCTTCCCTACAACAGGCTAGCCTAGATGTCTCTTTCTGCATCTGCTGCAACAGTCTTTACTGATCATTTACAAGGATGTTATGTATGTATGCTTCGGTTAGTGCTACAGGGGGAAACACCCAAGGGAATCTCTGGAAGGGCCAGATTCTCCATTTGGGATTTTAAAATATTAGAGCAGATAAAATTGGTACAACCGGACCTGGAGCTGCCTGCCTGAGGAAATATTGAAAATCTTCTTGATATTGTCTGGAAATCTTCTGCATCAATTGCTCAAATACTTTGTTGTGAAGGATGTGGGACCTCAATCAGTCACCTTGTCTCAAATTCAGTGTGTTGTCTCTGCAGAAGAATGGCTGGGGGAGTCTCCCTCTCCATAAGGAGTTAATGATCCAAGTTAACTAGATGTGTAAGAGGTGCTACTCTGATACCCAACTATGCAGAACTCATTAACATATAAACTTCAATTTTGTACTCTTAACTTACATTCTATAGTGTTTGCCATATTTGCAATACCTTGTAAAATAGACTTGAAATACCAGCAGTATTTTAACTTTGTTTATAAAAAAGACCGTAACTACTTTTCTAGTAGAACTAGAAACAAGGATGTTGAGAATTAATTCTCTATTCCATGTCCTAGAGGCATTTAGCTTCCAATCACAGCATAACCCTCAAGTTCCAATCCAATCTCCACATACCTCCACAGAGACTATACATGGACTCTGCATAAAAATAGACATGTAAGAGGCTTTGCAGAATACAATGGAGATGAAAGCAGTTTTAGCTCATACTTTAATCCCAGCAAACTTGGTACATGCACACATTTCTGCAGGGACATGGTCATATCTCTGCAGGTCTTTTACTTTAGATCTTTTACTTAGGTTTAGTTCTCTGACCTAACAGTACTGCTGCATACAGACAAAAATTTTGAGCAATTTTAGTCTCAGTGCTAGTCAGGTACATAAATAACTACATAAAGCATGGAACAAGTGATCGAATTCCCTTTGTTACAATGAGGAACTCTTAGATTATGTCTGAAGTGAGTTCTTTTCTATTCTGATTTTTTCCAGCCTGGTAGTAGCTTACGATCCTAAAGCCAAATGCTTTGTCTGTCCCCACAGTGATCTCTGAGATCTCCCCCAACAGAGAAGGTAAATCCAGGCTGGCTATTGAAAACAATTCTTCACACATTATATTACTAAACTGTGCATGGATATTGTCTGAAAAAGTGGGCATTAATACAACGAAACACTACCAGAGACCATTTAACAGTTGAACATACATAGAAGTATCAATTAAAATGATGGGAGCTTTGAAATGACTGATAAATTAAGCCAGTTTTAAACTTTTCTGGACTAGCACCCATTAATAACACCCTTCCTACTAATGGATAGTTCTTACTATTGGTCATTATCATTATCACTTTGTCTTCAAAGGAATCAGTCCTTAACAATCACAC
Organism: Brachypteracias leptosomus; assembly: GCA_013401335.1. NCBI lineage: Eukaryota > Metazoa > Chordata > Aves > Coraciiformes > Brachypteraciidae > Brachypteracias > Brachypteracias leptosomus. The sequence continues at coordinate 17,996 of VYZX01014192.1, read as the reverse complement.
CCATGATTAGCTGCCAATATACAATACCAAGAACTTAATACCACCTAATTAGCACATGGCTACATCCTGGATGATTTTAGTCTCCACAGTAAAGGTAAGATGAATCTGAAGTGGTTATCTTCTCCTCATCCACCAAATTTAGGATATTTTATAACGCTTGCCAAGTCCTAGCCCTCAGTCTCCACCCCAGGCCTGCTCCTTGGGGGAATGTTACTTTTCCAGACTGTGGCAGGTGCTTTATCCCGCTATTCATCTGTTACTTTCCTTGCTCATCTGCTGCTGCCTTTTCTAAAGCAAAAAAAAAATCTTCTCCCAGTTCTCTAGGTTGCATTTTTTTCAGTGAGTAGTAGCTGCCCATCAGTATCTGGGGGTGCTGTTCTCAACCAGGGTTCATATTTTCAAGATCTGTGCTATTAACTCACACTTAAACTGTGCATCATAACAAGAGACACCTGGCACCAAGCTGAGCTCACTCAACAATTTCTCATAACAAGTTGATAACAAAGCCAAAAGGCCAGAGCTGGAACTTTATTCTGCTTGCATGAGGCACAATAAACATAAGGCCCATTGCTAGCAATGATAACACTATTTTTACTGGGCTATTGGGTAAAAAACTGTTTGTGTAGTTATGCTATATTAGTGTGCTCCTGTTTGGGTTCAAAACAAGCTACTCTTAAAGCCTACTTTGTGTGCTTCTACGTTTATAGGTGCAATATGCCTCTGCTTTAGTTACACTGTTTTATTAACTAGTATAACTATTGCATCAGGGACTAAACACTACATAAGGACAGACAGTTTTGTTCCATTTATAGCTAGATAAGCTATCTTAGGAAAATGAGCAGCTTCTCAGGCTGTGTTTACCAGCAGGGTCTTCCTTGCATATGTTGATGGCATATTCTCAGTGTTGACTAAGTCAGCTTTGGAAATAATGCCAATCTAATTTCATTTGTCTCTAGAAAATCCTGCGAAAATCAAGTCTCAGTCCAAAACCCAACACTTTCCTCTAGGTTCTGCTATACCTTTATTAAGCAGCTACAACTGCCTGCTGCCTCTCCTGTTACTCCCTGTTAGGCAGAAAAGCTACCACAGTCATCCTTATACCCATTAGCTGGCTCTGAGGTACATTCCTGACTCCTCTGCCATGTTTTGGTGCCATACCCAAAGTCCATACTATACATACTCTTTTGTGGCTGAGATTGTTAATAGCTGTTGAAGAAGAGAGTAATGAGCTGCTATTCTTGGGGTTTTGAGCTACATATACTTCATGACAGTTATTTTACTTAAATTTCAAGTATTCACTGGTTGTATCCAAGCATTTTCTCAGCCTCCTATATTTAAAACTGTGAAATGGTTTAGCAGTGTGCAGCTGCTTAGGACAAAATCCAAAACATCTATTTAGAGTTCTAAAAATAGGCATTTAAATTTACCTAATTACAAAGTACTAGAAACCCCACTGTACTGCAGCTATGTAACCCTGAAGGCAACAGAAATTCCCTATGCAGGTTAATTTAAATTCCCTCATCAGGTTACACAGACACAAAGTTTGTAGAGGAGCCCAGGCCATTAAACTGTTTCCTCTTGGTTATTTGCAGACTCTCTTTATCTCTCAGCTGATTTCTGCTTTCCCACAAAACAATGACCTGATTTTCAAACACAAGTTTGAGAGTATTTTTGCACGCAGACTCTTCTATTGCCTACTTGCCTACATCCTATGTATTACCTCATCACTGAATTACTGTACATAAGATGTAACTTTTTGTGGTTTTACACAAAGGTCATAAGAGTTCATCTAATTAAGGATTTGTTCTCAGGAGAAGAACTCCCCAATAATGGCTTCCCAATAGGCAGAACTTATCTGCTGACAGTTTTTAAGTCTAGGGTTCAGGCTATAGAGTTCAGTTTCTCTGAAGCTGGGAAGCTGACATGCTGCAAGTAGTCTTCCCATTAATCAAAAAATAGTGTATTGCATGTTTTCCCTTGCTGATCAATGCATAGGTCATCATTATTGCCTCCTAACGAGTGGTAATAGAGATATCTTATTCACTACTTTATCTGCACTCTCCATTAAATATCATTCCTTGGAAAACAATTCGTCTGATTTTATTTAATCTCATGTATATAAAAATTATCTTGATTTAGAGTGGCAGTCCAGAAGAGATATTAGAAGTTTAAGAGGAAGAATAATAATACTCAGCAAAGGTAATCCTCATGTACATATATTTCACTGTCATTAAACCTATTTCCTTTGTAATCAGGATTGTATCAGAATGCTTTTCTTCTGGTTTTGTTACAGCTCATCTTAATCAGGCAGTCTTTTCAATATTCGCAGAGATCTAGTGTCAACATTTTGTTCATACCCGATGAGAGTAAATGAATTTTGGTTAGCTTCTCAGATGCCGATCTAATTAAACACTTACTGTAGAAAATGAAAGTGACATATGTAACAGAGTATAGAGGTGTTTATGTAGTTTACATAGCAGTTTTCAGGTGTAAAACAACAATGATTAAAGCACTATGTTGTTTACTCATTATAAAGTAACCGGGCTCAGTTTTCGGCAAAGCAAAGGCAGATTCAGTTTAAATTACACCTATGGGAGTTCAGTATTACTCAATAATTAGAGTAGGGGGAAAAAAAAACAACCAACCTGCTAAAAAAATCCAGCTGCAAATTAAGCAATTCAATCATGCTTTACAATAGCTGGGGCAAGACCAAATGTTAATGGACAATAAATGACGAGGTGACTTTGTTCATTGGCTGTGTTGGTTGTTGTTCCATTGCTCTTGCACTTTGTCATTGTTAAGAGAGACTGAGATAGAGGCAGAGAGTACCTAGAGTCTCACACTTAGATCATGAGCTGTCTGGCATGTCAAGTGGCCTAGGATGATCTAGCTGTTGCTGGTTGTAAAATAGAAACAGGAAGCCAGCAGAGACTTAGAAACACTCTTCAGAAAGGAGTAGATTGGTTCTAGTCCACTACCATCTGGGTTTCCCCCCTCTTTTGGACTCAAAAATCTTTTGCATATTCAGCAAAATCCAAGTCTGTTTAGAAGCAGGTCACACTTCTGCATCTATCAAATCTCCTCTTTCCTCCTGACTTTTCTGAAACATGTTTCTTGTGTGTCTCCATTAGGAATCCTACCTGTCTTGAGAGCAGCATCTTGCTTTCCAGGAATATATTGGAATATACTTCCACTTTCTAATCAAAAGCAGCTGTTCAGGACATCTGTTCTTCTCTCCAATCTCTGCAACAGTTCATTGCTAGTTAATTTGTTCTTCTCCTTTAGGGATGACCATGGAACACTACCCTTACTTTTGTTTTCTGGATTGTCTTAAATAATGAATGCCATGGTGCCCACTTGTCCCAGAAAATTCATTTCTTATAGTCTTCAGTCTTCAAGCAAAACCAGATGGTCTACATACAAACCTGACCTAGAACTCTCCATTAGCCTTTTACATCCACAAGTGCTTTTTGTGCTGTAGCTTGTCCATGTAGAAACAATTTTGCATCTACCTCTGTTGTTTCTTCCTATAATATTAATACAAATATTTGTATTGGGTTATGCACACAGCCAACAAATCTGGGCGCTGAAGCCCTGCATTCACAGATGGTTATCTTCATTGCCTGGCAGGTCTAGCTTATTTATTTCTCCAGATCACCTTCAGTTTGACTGATAAACACATTAAGTGTAGAAGGGTTAAGAATAAATTTTCCACACATTCCTGTTTACTAATGGATTTTTGCAGTGGACTGTCTAGCACAGCTTGGACTTGTAAACATTAGCATCCCTTCTTTTAGCATAAAGTACAGATTTAATTTATTTTTGTTCCTCTGTATATCAGCCTAAATTTAACACATTCTCTGATCTCTTGGAGCACTTCCTCCAGATGTTCTAGATGCTTCTCAAGTGGTACTAGATACAGACAAATCACTAAAATATGCAGCTGTATACTCTTCATATCTCTTCAAAGAATAACCATTAATCAATGAAACACTATTGAAGTGCCTTGTAATCCAAATGAGAGGACAATAAATAAATAGTGCCCTTTCCTAACTCTTAAAGTTTTAAATGTTGCATTAATTTGACACTTGAGAGAAAGGAACGTAAAAATTATCTCTAAATTCAGAGTTCAGGACCTCCAATCTATACAATCATTTGTCTATAAAACTGGAACATTCTATTTGAGGTTTTCTTCATCACTATAGTACATTTATATGCAAGCTATGTCTTTTAGGTTTTTTGAAACACAACTCTTTCATACTTTAGTACTCTGTATTCCTTCAGGTTTTCATAAAGTCGTTTTTTAAGTTTGCTTACCTGAGATGGTATAGCAGTATTTCAAGGCAGCAAATGCTTTAAAATAGTTCCTGATCATTCAGGCATCTTTCCTATGATTTTTGAACTCTGGCTTTCTACTCTCTACTCTTCAAAACAGTATTGTACCTGTTTCAGGCACAGGCTCCTAACCATGGGCTAGATCTTCATCATGACTTCTACTACACTTTACAGACTCCTGGAGCTTTCATTTCCTGGGTACAGACAAGCAGAAGAAGCAAAGAAACAGTATCTCATTCCTTCCAGAAACCTATACCTAGCCGTATCATTGTTAAGGAACATAATTTCTAACATACTCGTAAAACAAATGCCAAGTAGTTCTTCCATGTTTGCTTATTTTTTTCATTTACAGTTGTCCTGCTTCTGAAATTCATTGACCGTAGTAAAAAAAAAAAAAATCAATTTCTCTCATTTTGACCAGATGATCTCTCATTTTGAGATGTTATTTAAAAGTTTATTCTATTCATCTGACCTAGCCTCCAAAATCTTCCTTTTTTTTTTTCTTTTTTAATGATAACAAATAGAGTTGACACTTGCTGGCCAAAGGTAAATTCAAATAATGAAAATTTTGGGCATGCTTACACCCATTTTTATATATAATAGCCAGAAATAGCTCCTGCTTGTGTGAGTTGATCCTGTGTAAAAACAAGGTTCAGTTATTTTAATTTATTTACTTTTCTACGTATGTTTCTAATTGAGGAAAAATCACACGATTGTTGGGGATTTTTGAAAGAGATGGAAGCTCAGAACAGGGGAGATGGGATGTGTAGTTTTATACTGTGAACATTTTCCATCTGATTACTTAGAGCATTCTCTGATGCTCCAGCCCAGTTAAGACTACCTCAATCTATTGGTAATTTATGTCCCTCATAGGGTATTCTTCTGAGTATCAAATAATATAGGATCAGGAAGCAAATGGATAGGAGGGTCTTTCAAGCTCACTTTTGCCTATATTTGCTACAGATTATACTCTTATTTTCATATTGCAGTAATATCTCTGCAACTGCTGAGAGAGAACAGTGGAATAACTTTTACTTTCTGGGTTTCCTTTCTGATGTTCAGAATGATTTCCAAAAATCTATCAGTACAGGTAGGCAGCGGGTGATGAAATCTTATGTTTGAATTAGTTTCCTTTTTTCTTTGAATATTACAAAGAAAAAGGTGTATGTCCTCCTGCAGAGATTGTTTCCTTATGTATTTTTGTATGTTACCATTGTGATGATTCTACATTAAATCATTCTGGTTGTAGAATAGATTCCTATTTTATAGCCTATTTTTTATAGTTTTTATTCATGGTATGAATATTTGGATTTTCATCAGTTTGAACTGTCATCATTTGAATAATCTTCACCTTAAAACCCTTCTGCCTGTAGTATCTGATTCCACAGAAATTCTGCTTCTAACTTAAAGATTTTTATTTATGTCCTTACCCTTGTATCTTACTCTTTCCCAGTTGTTCATATATACCCTCAAAAGACCCTGGCTTAATTTGTTTGAGTTTTATTTTACTTAATGTACAAAGAATTTCTCTACTAAAGGCAGGAAAATAACATCCTAAAAAACAAGTCCTAAGGGAGATCTCTAAATTACAATCATCTGCTTAAGACATCACAGACTTACTACATTAAGTATTTTAGTAGTGAATAATATAATCCAATCTTTAAGCAAGCAACCCAATTTCTTATTTCTTTCATTTGAAGTCATTCACAAGAGTCTACTGACTGATTCTGCTTCTATTAACTTACCATTCTGTTATAAGAGAGAAATGTCATTATTGTATTTATGCAAACCAATTTATACTTGGGTTTTGCAATATAATCTTTGATTTCTTAACAAAAATATCATTCTCTACATCCAGCAAGAGCAAATAAACAATGTAATAAAAATCCTAGATACTCCAGTATACTGTGGTGTTATCCATACTACTGAATATTAAAGGAAAATCTTATAGGGGCTCGCTTCTGATTTAAAGAGTAAATTCTTGTGAAAGAGTGACAGGCTGACATTATGCAGATGGGCTACTATAAAGCAAAGCTGATCAGGTTTATGTCTCTATAGTCCGGCTTTCTGATGGTGTCTACAATAGAATTAAAGAATTGGTGATGCTGTCTGGTTAGACAGCCACCTTCTCTTCCTTCCTTTTCTCCTTTGTTCTCTCTGACTTACCCCAAGGCTATATAATTACTGATCTATTTTTGCATCACCAGTCACCATCCATTTCTTATTAACAATTTTTTGGCCATTACGGCACTGTAGATGTCACAGTATTACACAATCCTTGTTACTGCATTTCTCCCTGTAACTTTCTTAGATTGAAATAGGTGTTTAAGTGATTTAAGCCATCAGTAACAAAATGGAAGGGGAAGTGGTGAAGAGATATCATAATGAAGAGATAAGTGAGTAACCAAGGGTCAGACATTAAATCTTAATTAAATATCTCAATAGATAACAAAGATATTTGGACACAACTCAACTCTTACTTGTGTTCTTTCTTAATTACCCTTGTGTTGAATATTAAAATTTTCATAACATAAAACCTGAAGAAAATTTAATTAAATATACATACATATTTATACATATTTATTTACAAGTGTGTATCTATCTTATTACTAATGAAATCTATGTCCTTTAAAATAGTTGTCTGTTTCTCTGTCAAGTATAATTCCTCTTATCTCAAGTGAGGCATTATTCAATATTTTAATCAGTGACCTGGTTGACTAAGTACAGGGTGTTCTTATTAACAGTTTCAAAAAGCTTAAGCCAACAAGGGTAGCTGATATGCTGCTGGATTGAAAGAAAATTCAAAGTCATTTTGAGAATTTGTAGAAACAATTGGATGAAATTCAAAGCAAGCAAGTGCCAAGTGATTAATCATCTGCATAAACCTGTTTCAAAGGCATCTGGTTAGGTAATATTCCTGTATAAAAGGATGTAGGGATTGTAGTAGATCATGATCAGAACATGAGTCAAAGTGCTTGGAAAAAAAACCCCAACCAAAACAATCCACAACAAAAATAACCCCAGAGATTACCATGAGATGTATAAAGAGCATCATTGCCTTTAAGATACATGTAGTAATTTTTTCCCTCTACTTATTATTGGTAGGCCTCAAGGCTGAAACACTGGGTCCAGAGAGTATAGGGGAGAACAATGAGAAGGCTCAGAGGTCTAGAAAACATGACCTATGAGAAAATGTTGAAAAAATTGAAATTGTTTAGTCTGAGGAAGTCTGGGCTGGATTGAGATAACCTTCAAAAGCATAAAAGGCTGTTGTTGGAAAGAAAGGAATAATCTACTTATGACCATAGTGGACACAATAAATAATAATAGGCTTCCATTTCAAGATAAGTGTAAATTTACATTTAGGAAAAAGCTGCTTCATGGTAATATTGGTGAAGTTTCTTGTGAGACTGTGACATCTCTCTTTTTTTTTTTCCTTTTTTTTTTCCTTGTGAGCTGTACTAATATCTGCTAGAAATAACTGAAGGAAAGTTGCTGCCTGTCTAGGGTATTAAAAGGATTGGGTGACATTCTGAAGTTCTTTCCAGCACTATGAATACAAGAGGAATACAGGATGATTACTTTTCTTTTTACATGTTTGTTATGTTATTTCTGTTAATATAATAGTTATAACATGAAGATGTGTTCTTAGTAGAACAATAGAGCCTTTAAAATGTACTGCTGTAGGGCAACAGTTTTAAAATGTTTTTGCCAGATCTATATGGGTGAGCTTTACTTTGTGTCATACCTCTTAAAAATCAACATCAGGCTGCATCCACAAGGTTGGATAGTTCACACCCTAATGCACAGTACTAGAGCACGTAAAACCTTAAATAAAGCTGAATTTAAAGGAAAAAAACATCAAATCAATCCTTATTTATCATGTCAATCCTTTCCTATCTCATGAATTTTCGAGCTTTTTTGTACTTCTTGAAAAGTTCACAAGTCTTTGAGCCAGGCTTACATGGCTCCAGTTAAGTCCCTGCTGTGTTGAACATATCAGAATCCATTGAACTGCTGACTGCATCTGTCTTGATAAACCGAGCTGTTTATTCATTGGAATTCTATGCATTTGACCAGTTTTGCATTTTTAATGAAATGCCTATGGCTTAACACAGCAGAAAACAATGAAGTTAATGGTGCTGATTCTCATACTGCTTACATCAATTTGTGTTTGAATTAACTTCACAAATGTTAGTGAAATTTCTTCTGGATTACACTAATGAAACTGTTGTGGTTTAAGGTTTGGGGAAGGGGAGGGACAGGTGGAGCGGCTATTCCACTCCCCTTCCTGCCACACTCTATATAAAGGACACAGGAAGTTCCGCTCGCTCCCTCCTCGCTGGGATTGCTGCTGGCTCCGGATGGCTCTGTGGCTGCTACAACTCCACGTGGCTCAGGAGAAATCCAGTGGCATCCGAGGATCAGTGTTGTATATATTTATATATATACCTTCCCTTGTTACTTCTGTATATTTCCCTTCCTCTGATATCCCTTTTGTTACTCCCTGTTAAAAGTTGTGATCTTAATTTTCCAACTTTGTGTGAGGCCTTTCTGCCTCCCCTGGGAGGGAAGAGGGGAGGGGGAAGAGGGGTGAAACAAATTCTGCTCCGTAGGGGTTGCCCTGAGCCCTAAACGGAGACAGAAACCAACTCAGAATCAGGCACACTTTTTCTTACAAAACAAGTCTATGTATATTTTTTTAAAAGTCTTCATCTCCAAATGCTGCAAATACATAGTTAAACATCAAGTTAACAGCACACAGCATTGTTCTCCCAAGCCCTGGCTCAATTTTCTCACTCTGATTACCTAGCAATTTGTACAATTGCACCTAAATGGATGCAATGCTGATTTCACCACTTATTTTATTATACCACTAAAGCAGGTACAGAACTATCTGCAGTGCTTGTTTACAATATTACTCATAAACAATTTTTTTACACTCTCTTTCAATTTCCCAGCTTGATTAGCTACCAATCTGCACTAAAACACTCAAGTTAAAAGGAAAAGCTAATTGCTCTGAGTTTTTCAGATCATTTGCACATAACAGGATTTATTGGTACTAATGAAGCTCCAGAACAGGATAGCTTGTTTCTCATAGCCTTTTTCTGCCTTTCTACTTACTAATAAAATACATTAAAATTGTCAATATTAGAAAGTGCTTTTAGATCTATAGTGTAAATGATCAATCTGGCAATATCCTGAAGTCTCTGAAAAAATCCATTGAAATCAGTAACTCTAGGAGTTCTAACTGAAAATAATAATTCAGAACTAAGTATTTAAAGAAAGATATGTAGTTATAGAAAAAAAAAAAGTTCTTCTTTCTTCATAGAAACCATTATGGTGCTGTGTTTCAGATCTGTGACCAAAACAATGTTAAAACACCAGTGGTTTTAGCTGTTGCTGAGCAGTGCTTGCACGGTAATAAGGTCTTTTGTGTTTCTCACACTTCACGCCTCCCGCCCCCCCTCCCAAGAAAACCCCCCGAGGTTATCTCTTTTTTCTTCCTTTTTCCCACTCTGCTCCTTGAGTGAATAGGATGGGGGTGACCAAGAGATTGGGAGAGGAGAAAGCCAGGACAGCTGATCTGAATTGACCAAAGGGATATTCCACGTGATGTGATGTCATGCTCAGCAAAAGAAGACAGGGAAAGAAGGAGGAAGGGGGTGATGTTTGAAGTTATGACCTTTGTTTTCCCAAGTAACCATAATGTGTGATGAAGCCCTGTTTTCCTGGAGACGGCTGAACATCTGCCTGCTGATGGCAACCAGTGAAGGAATTCTGTTTTGTTTTGCTTGCACATGCAGATTTTGCTTTCACTATTAAACCGTCTTTATCTCAACCCACAAGATTTTTCTTACTTTTGCTCTTCTGATCCCCTCCCCATCCTGCTGGGGGGGAGGTGCGTGGGCAGCTGTGTGGGGGCTTAGCTGCTGGCTAGGGCCAACCCACCACAACTCTGTAGCCAGCTCATGAGGGTTGAGCTGAATTTGAGAAGCATGAAATATTCCTCCACACTGGCATGAAGCAGAAAAATTCCTTAAGGATCACATGGTTCACTGACACTGTTTTAAGTCCAAGAAGAAGAAAACAGGATTATTATAACAAAAATATCAAGAGTTTTAGGCTATTGGCCAGTCTACCAACTGGCTCTGTAAAACACTTGCACTCAGAATCTGAAAGTTGTTCTTCAAACAGAGGGGCTAGGGGGCTTTTTTGACTGATTTATTCATAAGCAGACTATGTCCCTGATATGTCAAAGTCACTGGAGAATAGCAAAGAGAAATTAAAGAGTGATGTTTTTCAGAATTAGAATACAGAAATTATGTTCTTAAAATTATCAGGAGTATTGCTTAGAAAATCACAGAACCCGAGATTCACAGAATGGTAGGGGTTGGAAGGGACTTCTAGAGATCATCTAATCCAATTCCCCTGCCAAAGCAGGTTCACCTAGATTGGTTGCAGAGGAATGCATCCATATAGGTTTTGAAAGTCTCCAGAGAAGGAGACTCCACAGCCTTTCTGGGCAGTTTCCAGTGTCCTGGCCCCTCAAAGTAAAAAAGCTTTTCCTTATGTTTAGGTGAAACTTCCTGTTTTCCAGTTTCTGCCCATTTCCCCTGGTCCTATCACTGGGCACCATTGAAAAGAGACACTTGACACTCACCCTTTAGATATTGATAAGCATTGATAAGATCCCCTCTCAGCCTTCTCTTCTTCAGGCTAAACAGACCCAAGTCTTTCAGCCTTCCCTCATAAGAGAGATGATCCAGTCATCTCATCATGTCCATAGCCCTCTGTTGGACTCTCTCCAGTAGTTCCATGTCTCTCTTGAACTGGGAAGCCCAGAAATGGACATAATACTTCAGACGTGGCCTCACTAGAACAGAGAAGAGAGGGAGGAGAACTACCCTCAACATGCTGGCCACATTCTTCTTAATGCACAACAAGATACCATTGATGTTCTTGGGCACAAAGGCATATTGCTGGTTCATGGTTAACCAGGACTCCCAGATGCCTCTCTGCAGAGCTTTATTCTAACTTCTGCTGGTGTATGGGGTTATTCCTCCCCAGCTGCAAGACTCTATGCTCATCCTTGTTGTTACGTTCCCCTCCACCCAACTCTCCAGCCTGTCCAGGCCTCGCTGAATGGCAGCACAGCCTTCTGGTGTGTCAGCCACGCCTCCCAGGTTTGTATCATCAGCAAACTTGCTGAGGGTATACTCCATCCCTTCCTCCAGGTCATTGAGGAATATGTTGAACAAGATTCGACCAAGGACTGACCCCTGGGGAACACCTCTAACTGCAGGCCTCCAACTAGACTCTGTGCCACTGATCACAATCCTCTTAGCTCTGTCTTTCAGCCAGTTCTCAATCCACCTCATTGTCCACTCATCTAGCCCACACTTCCTGAGCTTACCTAGAGGATGTTATAGGAGACAGTGTCAAAAGCCTTGCTGAAGTCAAGGTAGACAACATTCACTTCTCTTTCTTCATCTAGCCAGCCAGTCATGTCAGCATAGAAGGCTATTAGATTGATCAAGCATGATTTCCCTTTGATGAAAATGTATGAGATGGGATGCTTGTATGAGAAAAGAAGCATTCTTTAGTATGTAGATAAGAAATGTTCATTAAGAGTTCATTGTACTCAACAATGTTACTTGTACATTGGCAGGAATAATCCTATCAGTACCTAAATACATGTTATGGTACCTAAACTCTAAAAAAATTCTAGATGAAGCTGCTGTCAGTTAACAGTTTATTTTGATATGAGCTCAGAAATACCTTACTTCATTCTGGCAGACCAAATGTCAGTGGCTTTCCAAGGTGTTAAAGCTTTTCAAAAGAAATATTTGATGGCATTAGAAAATAATGTGATAAGCAAGCAGTTTCAGTAAATTTCATTCTTTTAAAATGTCAAATGTTAGACAAGGAAGACCAAACTATACATGTTCTAATATGAATTTGTACCCTGAATGAACCTTTTGCATTTGAAAATATTGAAGAATAGCTCTTTTCAAGGAAATGGAACCTTTACTTTTTTGTTTGCCAGCCTTTTTACTTACAGTAAAAGATGGTTAATCTTCTTAAACTCCACAATAAAACTAAATAATGATAAATATTTTAACAAAGACTAGTAACAGATGCTGTGATGAATAACATTACAAGAAATAGGCTTTTGTCTCTATTACAGAGGACATCAGTGGAGATATTCTAATAGTCCCTCCAGCCTTCAAAAAAAAAAATCGTGATTTTATAAATCATTAGGAAAATGTAAAAGGAGCTTAAAGTTCTAAAATGTGATGTAGTTGACATTATTTCAAGAAGCACACAATCATACAAAGAAACAATGAAAGCTGATACTCTTTGTCAAGTAGTTCATCACAAGTTGTACAAAGCAAAAAGCTGGATCTGCCAGTTTTATGAAAACCAGAGTCAGATGTAAGAACAATGCAATAACACTAAGATGTTACATGTCAAGAAGAGAAGAAAAGCCAGGGTACCTGACTCTCTGTGATACTACCTGATGTTAGCCATATAGGAAATTGAACTCCCTAGAATCTGAGCTTTGTTCACTATATGTTGAATTAAGACTTGGAAAATAAATGCATGCAATCCTCCTCTCCATACCCTAAAACCAGGGAAACTTTTAACATGTTAAAAGCAGAAAATTATAATGAAAATAACTACAAAATATTGAAGATTTTTTAAATTCTTCATTTCCAAATAGAAAGTGATAATCATAGAACCATAGAATGCTTTTGGCCGGAAGGGACCTTTAAAGGTCATCTGGTCCAACTCCCCTGCAATGAGCAGGGACATCTTCAACTAGATCAGGTTGCTCAGAGCCCTGTCCAGCCTGGCCTTGAATGTTTCCAGGAATGGGATATCTACCACCACTCTGGGTATCATGTTCCAGTGTTTCACTACCCTCACTGTAAAAAATTTCTTCCTAATATGTAGTGTAAATCTAACCTCTTTTAGTTTAAAACCATTACCCCTTGTCCTGTCATAAGAGGTCCTATTTAAAAAACTGTGCTCATCTTTCTTATAGGCCCTCTTTAAGTATTGAAAGGCTGCAGTAAGATCTCCCTGGAGCTTTCTGTTCTCTAGACTTAACAACCACAACTTTCTCATCTTCGTTTCATAGGAGAAGTGTTCCGGCCCTCTGATCATTTCTGTGACCCTCCTCTGGATGCACTCCAACACGTGCATCTCTTTCTTGTACTAAGGACTCCCCAGCTGGAAACAGTACTTCAGGTAGATTTCACCATAGTGGAGTAGAAGGCCAGAATCACCTCTCAATCTGCTGGCTGTGCTCCTTTGCTGCAGCCCAGGATACAGTTGGCTTTGTGGGCTGCAAGCGCACACTGTTGGCTCATGTTGAACTTTTCATCCATCAGTATCCCAAAGTTCTTCTCCATGGGGCTCCTCTCAATCAATTCATCCCCTAGTCTGTATTGATACCAGGGATTGCCTCAACCCAGTTGCAGGACTACACACTTGGCCTTGTTGAACCTCATGAGATTCACACAGACTCACTTATCAAGTAAGAAAGTATGTTTATACCAAAGGAATCAAAAGTCTAACAAATAATACTATCAAAAAAGACTGTGTAAACTCACTGACAGCAAGCTTGAATAAGATTGGGAAGGAATTGCTGAAATATATCACAGGACTGGGTGTCTCAAAAAGAACTTGCCTAGACATTGTAATAGCAGTTTACAGGCATCTTGGTCAAATGACACACATTTTACAGCAGGGTATTATTTGAGAACAGGTCTTTTCATTGTGGCATATTTTGCAAACTAATTCAAAGTTTGTAAATAAGAAAGAAAGAATAATTTTTCTTCTATTAATAACCCAAATAGTGTAGAAGACTATATGCATGCTAATGGGCTATTTCAGAGCCACAGGACAGAAACAGTGCTATTCTAGAATCTGTTTCAGGGCCTTTGTTTCAAGATCCAATTTATTCTTCAAACAGAAAAAATCCAGAAGGAATATAAATCTATGCAGTTTCCTTAAAAAAAAAAAAAAAAAAAAGCTGTAGTCTCTGCAAGGACTTTCCCACTTGTTTATTTTTCACGTGTCCTCTCAAAATAATGCATCTGGCTTTAAGAGTTTATAGCATCCTCTGACAGACAGAGAATATTTAATCTTCTTTTGGGCTATTTAACCCCACCTAAGAAGTTATGTCCACACTGCAAACAAATGAAAAGGTGGGGGGTTAACTTTCTATAGCTTATCTACATTATGTAGCTTAAGCTAAATAAAGAAAGTACCATTATTTCAAGCTTATAGTATCCTCAAGTATTAAGGAATGACTCTAAATATAGGTGTGTGTATATATATATAGAGAGAGAGAGATAAAAATATAGAAAATATATTTTAAATTCATTCTAGCCCTCAACTCCAACAGATCATTCCCAAGTGAACATTTTCTCATTGTTTGCCCACTTTAATGCAAACAGTCCAAAACACAATGGGTTTGCAAAAGAATAGAGAAACAATTAAAGATACAGAATTGTCTTCCTTTCTTAATGTGTATTATTGTATTGTAGAATGCATCTCCATGCATTTCAGAGGCAGTACCAGCAATGTTGTGATTAGGAATATTTCAAAATGAAAGGATTGATGTGAAACAGCATATCCATGCACAGAGTCTGATACCACTGAGAGGCCCAGTTCAGTTGGTCACAATTGTTTTTATGCTACTTGATTATTTTGTCCTTATCTGAACTTAAATTGTCATTTTCCTCAACTCTACAAATAATTTCTGTGATTTTCTCTCAGCACATCCTCACCATTTTCTTGGTAGAAAATCAGCAGAATCTATCTGTGCATTGAACCTAGACACTGATGTGGAGCTACATTGTGCTCTTACTGAAGAGCATCTTTTTTGAGAAAGGGTATGCCAGTTCTTAAAATTATTGTGTGGACTCAGTTCTTGAAAATTTTGTTTAGCTATAGCTCACAGAAAAGTAGAAGGAACTCCAATGTGTGTGGCAGTGAGCTGTCAGAGACTTCTTGGTATGATTCAGTGAACAGTGCACACAGAACATATGTCTGTTAAAAGTCAGGTGCTGCTTGTCTGGTATTAGATGTTGTTGAATGTGATTGATGTGGGAACCTTATAAATTGTTGTGGAAATGAACACTTACAGAAGATCTTGTCCAATTCCTTGACACCCAGTCAGCTCACTGGTAACAATCTATCTGAAGATGGAAAAAGACACAGCACAACTATACAGAACTTCTACTACATTCTTTGCACATATAATCTGAGGGGAAAAAAAGCTTTCAGGGTGTAACACAGTATTATTTTGCAGAAACAAGGCAGTTGTTCAACAGAAATGTAACAGATTTCCTTTTGATCTTTATCATTGTTATTATAGTGAAGGAGAGAGAGCAAAAGAGAGTGAAGTATTTAGTTGTTGGAAATAATTGCTCTTAATAATATTTTAAAATGTAGAAATTCTAAACAATGTTGAAAAATAATGATCCAAAAAGAGGTAAAATATACACTGGGAAATAATTCTAAAAAATTGTTGACTGCTTTGTCAAGAAAATCAGTCAAGCCAACACAGGAGGAGAGAGTAGCATAACACTGTGGATATAATTTTTTTTCTCCTATTCAGACATATAAAATTTAAGCTTTACATCCTCTAAAACAAGCTGGATCTGCATTGTTTGGCCCCTAATCATAGATTCAACACCATTTTACTAAAATAATTTAAAACTTTGACATTATTTTCTTTAAAAAGAAGAGAACAGAAGGTTAGGAGTGGTCTTGTGCTTTAGTAAATCTCCTATGTAATGGAATAATACAACTACTATAGAAATGAAACCCTTTCTTTTGACTTTCCATTCAATATATTTGTATTAATTTCATATTTACAGTTTGCTGATTATATTTCATATTAGTAGTCCACTAACCTGTAGGTTTTCTATTGATAATAAAGAATTATATATGAAAGTTTATTTGAAAACTAGAGATCTGACAATGAAGTAGAAAAGTGACGGATTTTATAAGATTATGATTATGTTATCCAAATGGTATTTTCAAAACAACCAGCAGTAATTGACAGTACTCACTTGTATTGCTGAGACTTTCAAAGGTGACACTGGGATTAAGCTCCAAGTTCCCATTGATACCCATATGCCAATTTTTTTAATTCTTTTGAAATAGTTATTATTTAGAGTCAACTTTATACAATAATTAACTGAAACAAATTAAGCACCCCACAAGTAAGTCTCAGGAAGACCACATTCCACTGATTTATTTTTCTTTTTTTACTGTTTTCAGTATTCTCTATAAAACCAGAAGGAATTATGATATTTCTCTAATTTACAGGGTTTCTGATGAACAGCATTCTCAGTAATAGAATATGTAGAAACACTTTTTCAGAATTATAAAGATTTTATTTCTGCTTAGCCTAATTGTTAACAGAATAAGACCAAAACACTTGGGCAAGTCAGCAGGAGCAGTTCTTGAACACAAATATTTTATAACCACAGTTGGATATTAGACAAATAGTTTGGTGGCAAACTATCATTTCTAGATCTCCTGTGAATTTACTAGTTTCCTAATTTTCCCTCTCCTTCTTCAGAGGTATTATGAATGGGATTTTTCTCACCTAGCTGTTGATGTAAGCTCATATTTCATAATTAGCCATATTAGAATCACTCAACAGTTAGTTATCTTAATCCAAAAGAACTACAGTTTCTACATACCAGATCAAATAGAGATTTCTGAAATCAGTTGAAAACATGCACTGAAAACATGTCCCTTCCACTCCAGGTGCATCACATCTTTCTCTCTGATTCTACTAGGTGCTCCTGGATGTAGTTTTCTGCAGCAGCGTGCTGCCAATCTCTGCATGGCAGATAGAGGACACATTCGGAAAAACCCTCAAAAGCAGGTCATATGCTCTGTCAGTACAGAAGATGGATCCAGAATAGATGGAAGAGTATGGAAAATAGTTATCTTATGCAGAAATTTAAATATGTTTGAGAACAGTAAACAATTAAGTAGATTATTTTTGTTTGAAAAAATAGTTAAAAAAATTATTTTGAACAATTTTGTTATAACTATTTATGGTGCTTCTTCTTAGAAAGCAAGCTTTCTGGAAGCTCTGAGGAATACTGGTTGAAAATAATAAAGTATATATAATAACTTCAGTGTAATATGAAAGAATCATAGAACAGTTTAGATTGAAAGGGACTTTCAAAGATCATCTAGTCCAACCTCTCAGCCATGGACAGGGACATCTTGTTCTAGATCAAGTTACTCAAAGTTCTATACAACCTGACCTTGAACACTCTCAATAAGCACTTTAATAATGGGACATCCACAACTTCTCTGAGAAATATATTCCAGTATCTCACCACCCTCACTGTAAAAGATTTCTTCCTTATATCCAACATAAATATATCCTACTTCAGTTTAAAACCATTGTCCCTTGTCCTGTCACTACAGTCCTTTGTAAAAGTATCTCTCAGTCTTATAAGCTGTTGTGGTTTAAGGTTTGGGGAAGGGGAGGGACAGGTGGAGCGGCTATTCCACTCCCCTTCCTGCCACACTCTATTAAAGGACACAGGAAGTTCCGCTCCCCCCCTGCTCGCTGGAATTGTTGCCGGCTCCGGATGGCTCTGTGGCTG
>VYZX01014190.1:229843-288121 GCA_013401335.1 Brachypteracias leptosomus | reverse complement strand
AATTTCATAGAAATTAATTGTTTCACTGAACCCTAGCAGAAGTTGTCCCATAGATCCACTGTGCTATGGGTAACCATGTGAATAACTGTGAGCAGGATCAGGCATCTGATCTGACTATAAGTGTTTTTCTGGTCAATCCCAGTAAGAGTCTGGCTTGTGCAAAATTCAGTATAGAATTAAGACTAATAACTCACCCCATTGACTCCCAGAATGTATGTGACTTTGTATTGAATTTCTTTTATTCTTTCTCCTATTCCTAGTTTGATGTATGGCTTCTCCTTACTCTTCAGCTGAGTATGTATGCAAAAGAGACAAGTCCAGACAAAGACCTGAAGAGACCAGCCATGACCATGCTGAGCAATCCACAAATACAAATTTAGATTTGTAGAGTTTTCTACCTCCAGTTGGAAGAGATAAATTTGCATCTCTGTTGGGAGGATATGAAGGAGTTACTGTTTGGAATGTAAATCAGCACACAAATACAGAGACCTGGATCCTGTGTTTTGTTTTGCTTGGGTTGTCTGAAACCTTTGTTTTACCAGCTTGATGCTTAAAGGAAGGAGAAAGAGCATGTCTGTGGCCTTTTCCATCTGCAAAAAGGCTCCAAAGTCAATGGTTACAGTAGTTGCACCTTAACTTTTATGACATTTACAGCAATGTGAGTTTGTTCATCTCTGTGTTTCAGGCTTCCTAGACTATAATTTTATTTCCTGGAAGGGTTCTGTCAAATAAGTTGCAAAACATTTCCCAGAGGCAACAGAGGATGCAGTAAAATAGCAAGAGCTAGTCTTCAAAAGGCCCAGCAAACCACCTGTAGTAGAGCATTTCGTCTACAGACAAAAATCAGCTATGATGTGGAAAAATTTTGCACGGAGCCACCTTTTTATTTAAGTTATAGCTGAATTTCTACAGTTTATCTCAACTCATACAATGATTTAATCATTCTTGTGATCTCTGGAAACTCTGATAAAAGTTCCTACATTTAATTTCTGGTTCTAACTTTTAAAATTAAATCGATGACTCTTTGTTCAATGAGAAACTTTTAAACGCAGTCATAACTGTAAACTTGGGAATAGCCTAATTGACTTCAAAGGAACTAAAAGGTGCTTAAACACCTTGCTGAATTAATAACTAATTGCATTATAACTTCAGGAATAAACCTAGTTTCATTTGCAAGTTCAGTATAATTTATTCAAACTTCCAATTATAGATGGAAAGTTCAGATCTGTGTGAATAAACAGAGTGACATATCTGAAATTGCAAATAAAAGTTTGCATGAGAAAAAGAAAACTACCTTTAGATATACAGGAAGAAGCTAGTCTAATACAATTTCAAAAGCTCATCCACAAAATTGATGTTCCTGCCTTTATTCTTGCAAGTTGAAAGATTATAAGAAGCGACAGTATAAAATTACAAAGATAGGAGGAATGAATGAACTACTGGAAAGGAATAAAGTGTCTATTCAAAAGATAGTTCTTTTGCTTTTCCTGCTGAAAAGGTTTCTGTTACCTCTCATATACAGAAAATGCTGTAAAACTATTTCTTATGCAATATTATTCATGGAATAAACAACAAAAAAAGTTTTGATGATACTTGAACAGATTTCAGGAAGTCTTGCAGTGTGTTATGAACAGAAAATATGTGAGGGAGAGTAACAAGATATTTTTTCTTTATCAAACCCAGATGAAAGGTAACCAAATTGCTGGACTGGTTAGACAATTGCTCCCAAGGACAATGGAAACTTTCTTCCAGTGAAAAAGTTTTTTTGGCTGAAATATTTGTGAAAGATTTTGTTATCTTGAAAATCCATTGGAAAAGGAAACTTTAATAGAAAAAATTGAACTGTGATGTTATAACAGGATTTAGCTGTTAATTCAGGTATGTGAATGCTTAAGGAACTGACCTGGAATTGCAGAACCATGTCTTTTCTTTGCAAAAGAAATCCCCATCACATGTATCAGAGACCATTTATATCTCCTTGCATACTTATTTAAATGCATATGCATTTAAAACAAGGGAAGATAATT
The DNA here is from genome assembly GCA_013401335.1 of Brachypteracias leptosomus. Classification (NCBI taxonomy): domain Eukaryota; kingdom Metazoa; phylum Chordata; class Aves; order Coraciiformes; family Brachypteraciidae; genus Brachypteracias; species Brachypteracias leptosomus. The sequence continues at coordinate 286,094 of VYZX01014190.1, read as the reverse complement.
CAACTAATTTCAACTGGTGCATGATCACAGAGCAGTAAGGCTTGGGCTAATTCAATCATTTTTATGAGTTTACATCCAAGATGAATATGGTTTATTAGAAAGAGTAAAGCTGTGATTCCGACCACTATGTTGACTAAAATCCCCCACATTATTCATCACTGTTGCAAATACACCATATTCTTCTTGTGTTATGATAAATGGTGCAGTAAGCTGGAAGAAGATTTTCCACATAAATCAAAGTAGCTGGAGGTTTGCAAGTTAGCCTAATTTACATCAGGGTCCCGACCTGCAAGAAATAAAATGATAAAAATGTCTTTTCACTTTTCCAATTATTTTGAATGTTGCCATAAGCAACTGGAAAAAATTGCTTTTCCTTTACTGAAGATGAAGCATGTGGACTGCTGACTGGGGGCAGGAGGCATTTGGAGAAGGGGCAAAAGTCATTTAGAGCATCATTTTATCCTGATCAGAACCTATCTTGGTATCCTGCAAAGGGCAGATAAGAAAAGCCTATCAGGCATCTCCTGTCTCTGAGGGATCTCTCCGTGAAGCCTCTTTTCTTGCGTAGTAACTACCTCACGTTCTGCAGACAACCTTATATATATTTCTTTTCTGCAGAATAGCATACCAGCATTTTAGCTCAGATAAGATAGGTCCCTGCCAGCTGAATAAAAGGAAGGGCTATTATCAAGTTGTGTTGAGAGCTGACATTTTCTGTGCTGTAGCAACTTTTCTTTCCTTCTCCGGAGTAAGTGTGCTACTGTATGAGACTTAACAAGCAAGTGATCTAGTTACAGTATTTATAGGGCTCCCATTAACTCAGGTTTCTCATGCAGAAACTTGAATCACTACTTTGCAAGGAAGGAAAATCCCTAAGCTGCTATGAATGGGGCAGTGAGGATCAGAGAGTGAATCAGCCTGCATGTCTGCAGTGCTACCTTCAGCTGAGTCACCCTGAAGCATCTAAGTGTTAGGTGGCACAGAGCATGCCAGGCTGGCACAGGTTCATGCTTTAGCATGTCTCACCACACCTCCTGAGTTCCTGCTGTCCTGGCTGGACCTGGCTGGAGATCTGCCCTGTTTCCCTGTACAACCAGGGCATGAATTTAAACAAGCTCCAAGATGGAGCAATGGGGCTGCAAGATATGTCCCAGAATGACTAAACTGGGTTCCTGGATGGACAGCAGACAGGGATGAAAGTCTGAGTCATTAACAAATGCTTAAATATTCACTACAATCTGGGAGCCCAGATATAGCCTGAGGACCTGGGCCTGGCTAGTGTGCACAAAGGAGAGGTCTTGGGGAAACAAGGAAAGGCAGACAGGCTGTCTGAGTCAAACACCAGCAGCTGTCTTGAGGGAATACCCTTTTTCCTTGACAATAGGGCTCCCAGCTCTCCCATGTATCTCACATCAGATCCCAGAGGACCTGGACAAATGACAAAAGAGTTACATTAAAGATGAAACCTCATGTATGATACATAGGATTTGCAAAAAGTGGCAGGGGGATAAATCCAAGCAGTGTAGCCTGAGTCCTTCACCACAAGGATGTATTTGCAAGGCTTGTTAGGAGCTCTGGCTTTGAACACTTCCCTGTTTCCCCTGAACATCTTTAATCTTTTAAATCTTAAGACTATAATACTCAGGCTGGGTCATTCCTGAGCCCCTAGAAATGGTATTGCAAAAGGCTACATTTCAGGCTTGTTGCATGAACAACACTGGTGATTTCTGTATTGTAAAACAAGCTATTAAGACCTGATACTGAGGCCTGAACATAAAAGCCACATGCCACTTGAGAGAGGTAGTGGGGACTTCAGATTATCTTAAAAGCTCCAGAAAGTACCAAACAGACACCAGAAATCTTCAGTGCACGACAGAATAGGAAGAGAGGCTCAGCTTTGAGGACCAATGTCACATAACCCACACAACCCCAAAACTTGCCCTTGCCCATCTGGGAGCCCACTGGCAAACATCAATCTCTGCTTGGGGAATTCAAATATTTAAAAAAAAAAAACACAAAAGCCCCACAAAATTTGTTTTTTGTTTTTATCTACTGCTGGCTTTCATTAAATATCTGAACAATAGGTTTGGGCTTGATTTCATCTTCTGAAAATATCTTTCCATGAATCAACCGAGCTATTTAGAGAGGAACAAAAGTGTTTTGTAAACATCCTTTGGAAACAAAGCTGTACAATGTGTTTTATCTGTTTCTTTTTTAAAAAATGGAATGAAAAGGGTGGATGGACTTTTAACTCCCTTCAGGACTGTGGAACACTGATGAAGCAGTATGGGAAACCTATTCAATATCATATCTATGGATAAATGGAAGAATTCAGCTTCTGAGGCTTCTTATTCCACTAAATTCCATTTCATAAGGCCTATGTACATGCATCTCTGAAGTATTACCTGAAAAATCCTCTTAACACTTACAACGGCTTTCATCTCTCTGCTTTCTGCAAGGACTAATCCATACCTACAGAAACAAGGGACCTTTTGTTCAGCTCCAGTCTTAGTGCATTTTTTGTTAAATTTTTCCTCTGTTTAAGCATAACAGGGTAAGGGATAATACACACTCAGAAGAGCAAATACAAAGGCAGGCTTAACCTGAATGCATGAATCTCAACTCTAAGGAGGACTGGATAGTCATGAGAATATTTTCTATCTATAGTTGATACAGATCTTTATATGACAATTTGTTTGTGGCTCTGATTACCTGCTTTGGCTGTCCCTAGAACCACAATGACAAAACAAATTGAATCTGGAGTAATAGTGCTGTTTGTGTTACATCTATTTTAGTATATTGAATAATTCCAGCACCAATCTCTGGTACCAAGGTGAGCTGGTATAGATGGACCCCAAACTGGGCTCTTGGGCTCCTTTCACCTTCAGAGCAAGGTGTTTGCACCCACAGTGTCTCCTGGGAACTGTCTCCAGCCCCACTAAACACCCACCTGCACTGGGATTTGTGTCAGTGACACTTAACATGGAACAAAACCATCCCAGGGACCACCCTGGGCTCAAGAAAAGAAATGTCAAAATACAGCATCAGAGGATGTTCCTGGTCTGGTGTCATTTATATCTATACAGATGTTTGTGCTAGACAGCACATCTCACATCTGTGCCTAGGAAATCCTGATTGTGTGTGTGTGACGCAGGCTCGTTGTGCAAAATGGGGCACATTGCTCATGGGCTATTTCTTTTCTTCTCATTGCTGTTTCTCTCAGCACAGTGTGTCTTGCAGGAATTCTGACTCTGGGCACTGTTAGGGTTAAAGATGGTCACATTAGCTTGAGGAAAGAGTATGGGGATCAGTGGTATTCAGCCTAAAATACTTCAAGCCTGCATCCCTACCAAGGATTTCTGGTGCGTGTTTCCTGTTCATTTCAATTCCCTTCCAGACAACAGGGGTTTTCAATGGCTCATTTAACAGGATATATAATTCACTGGTGAGTTACACACCGCCCCATCTGTGCCAGCCCAGGGAGCATAAGGGCTGGGATAGCCCCCAGCTATAGAGCCCGGCTCACAGCACAGCCTCATTCATCTCATTCCCAAGCTTCTGGTTCACACGCCTGTCCTGCCAGCCAACTCAGCAGCTTGCTCACATGTGTCTATTAAAATCAGAATAAATGGGTTATCTCCAGCTCATTATAGCATTGCTTCACATGTTTGGCTTCTCCTTATTATGGCTGATTTCTATGTTAGATCCAGACCCTGCCTGGTGTGGGGTCAGTGGCTGGTGTTGACAGACCAGTTAGCGTTTTCCCCAGAAGAGCGGTGTGTGGAAATTGGTGATTGTTCCTTTTTTATTCAGCTCCAAAAACTTCATGGAATACTTCACCTACCTCATTCCTGGGTGTTCTCTTCCATCTTCTCTAAAATACAGCTTGAATGCTTCCTGCTTCAGGATCGCTTTTCATTCCCTTTATAGGTGGTGCTTCAAACAGTGATGCCTTGAGCCCAATCATGTTTCTTACTGCAACCGCAAGATAAATAACACTTGTATTTTACTCATTCAGGCTTTGTTTTTTTGATATTTGTGACAGATTTTATACTCAACCCTGGTTTTAATATGTCAACATTTTAAAATTAAAACTTTAGAGATTGAATGGCTTTGTGTATATCCAGTGTGTCACAGTCACCCAGATCACAGTAAATTTTTATTAAGACTTAACCTTGACTTAAATATGTCTGAGGTAAAGGCTGCCCTAAAGGAATGCACTCATTCCATACAGCAACAGCAGGGGAGAGAAGGTGCTGGTTATTTTCCCAAGTACAAAGCAAACGATGCCACAAGTCTCCAATCCCTTCCACAGGGGCACTGGTCCTTTCCTTTCAAGCAACTCCCTGCTGGCTCTTTCTGGCTGGACCTTTCTCAAGTGCCTCCTTTTGCTGATGTTTCTCACTGTTGCCCACTGGAGAAACCCTGAAGTCTGACCTCAGTAATTCACACATGGCCACGCAATGAATAGGTCTCTTTATGAAGAACCAAAGATGAGGCCACTGACCCATGCCTCTGTCCCAGTCAGATGGCTGTGGTCCTCCTTCTGCTCACTCTGTGGCTAGCTTCAGTGGCAAACTTTGGTCCAGTGCATACTCACATGCATGTCTCCAAAATCCCACATGCACATGTGTGTGTGTGTGTACATGTTCACAACTATTCCCCTGCTTGCTGACTCACTGTTGTTTTCTTCAGGCTGGTGTTTATGTACAACCAAAAAGTGCAAACTAGAGCAGCAGAGAATTTTCCTGTTGTTTAGATTCTGGTAAATGGTGGATGAGCTCATGTTGCAGTTGCAAAGGCTAGGGGCAAGGTAAGGCTGGTAAAGGTGTTGAATGCAGTTCCAACAATCTTTCCTCCTTTGTTGCAAGACAAGAAAACAAGAAGGTGGCAGACCAGGTCACCCCTCTTCTCTTTCCCACAGAGTTCTTTTCCAAAATTCTGATTGTTTAAAACAATCTTTAATTTTAGTGCTACCTAGATTGTATTTGTCCAAAAATGAAAAGAGAAATGAGATGAATTATCAGAAATACAGTTGGGTGCAAACACTGAGAATATATGAATGGAGGACACTGATGAAAAAAAACCTCAGTAAAGGCTGAGACCCACATCAGACTGCAGCCCACTTCAAGGTTGTGCTCAAGTTAATGCTGCAGATGTTACAGTGTCCCAAGGCCTTAAGCAATGAAAGTCCTTGCTTCAAACAGAGACTTGAAACAGTCCAAAAAGAGAGTAGTTCACTTAAAAGATGCGGTTTGAAAAACTAATTCTCCATGCACTAGAGACAACACTTATAAGGCTCTAAGCTTTTGGTCAAGACATCTAATAAGGTACAGGTCAAAAGGAAGTGGGAGGGTAAAGCAGCACCAATGGGTGGCTGGTTATAGCTGTGATTTTATATCCCTTGCACTTCGGATGTCATCCCCTGCAACCACTGCAGGAAAATGTGATTCATCACTAGGAAATGACTAGAATGACAGTTCACTCTGAGAAATTCTGAAAAGGGATATTTGAAAAGCTTCATTAAAGAAATGACAGGGATGGGAGGTGGGGAGGTTCCTAAGAAAACTTTGTAAGAGATTTTCCTTTCTAATGTAAGTCTCTATTAAATTAAATGAGCATGAACTTTGCACAGAAATGAGGTATTAGGTCCCATGAGATTTCATCTACCTGTCATTACAGTCAATGAAAGAACTTACATTAATCAAAAAAGAGAAATATTTTCATCTAATCACTGAAGGAACTTGAGAACCCATCATCTTTTTTAAGTTTGGTTTAATTCATATGCTTTTCTTTTCATCAGTCTTTCCATTACCTGTATGCCTCATCAATGCAAAGGAAATTGTTTCTCTAGAAGAGCTGGCAAAAATTAAAGGTTTCCAGCTTGCTGGAAATATTAGGTTTCAAAATTAAATTTCAATGCAATACTCACTACTGTGTTTTCCTCAGGCACGGGGAATCTGCTTTGCAGAAATGCCCAGCTGTGTCCTATGTCAATAGCAAGTTGTGCTTCAGGCACAGGAGTTGCTTGGAAAAGCAAAGATGTGGTGCTTCATAAGGGATGTCCAGAATGAACATATATGCCAGATTTTAATCTCAGTCCTCTACCTCCAAATAGAGGTATTGAGAAAACAGATTACTTTTTAATTTGTGTGTGCCTGTGTGCACACGTGTAGTGACAAACGCCACAGAAGAGCAAAAAGTATATTGGATGTATGATCACTAACCAAAAATGTGTGGGAAATAAGTTTTTGCTAATTTATTCAATATTTTACAAAGTCATTGATGATATTTGCTCCAAATTAAAAACAGCATGCTAATCTGTCATTGAGGACTGGGTTCAAAGGAAAACCAAACCTGAACAATCCCTGAACTGAGTTCTTGATTTTAGTCTTCATATTCATTTAGAGTGTGTTTTTGCATGTGAAAGTTCTTGAGTATTAAACCAATGACACAAAATGTAGCTTTATATCTAGACTACAAGTCATTTTTCTGACTCTTTCCCCCAAAAAAATCTGATTAGAAAATGTGAGTCACAGGAAATTACACAAGAAGGGCTATACAGAAAATATATTGCTAATATAACATTTCACTTTCTCAGATGTTGACAAGTCACTTAGATCTGCATCTTAGTGTTGGCCTACACTGAGCTGTGTGTGTGTCATGGGCAACGTGCTGAGACTGCTCAGGAGGCCTCCAGAAGGTAAAAGCAGTTACAAAATGAATTAAAACATTTTAGACAGTGAAGAAACAGCCCACTATCTCAAATGTTGTTACAACATGCAAAATTACAGTACTATTTGTATGTTAGCTAGAACAATGGAGCCTCAGTCTTACAGTCATAATAAAAAGGATTAATGGTTTGTTTCCAGTAAGAAAACAGGAGAGTTTTGCAAATTCCCTTACTTCCCAAGGAGAAGGTGGGGGAGCAGACACGTTCCTACAGGACACTCATAAGCCTCACAAGCCATTGCTGAAGGTTCTTGGACTCTCCCAGAATCAAGCCTGGGTTGGCAGCTCCCTTGAGAAAAGTTGTATCACTCTTTGATACCTAGCAAATATAATTTCATGACAGTGTCAAAGACAAGTCAGCTCTTGTCACTGCCACCACTGCATCTACAGGCTTTTCAATGGGAATGTTGTAAAGTTTGGCTTTTTTTTCCTTCTCTTTCAAGGTTATTCCAAACCTGTGCAGTTATTCTGTGCTATTCTGAATCAGAAATACTCAGCTCAGCAGTTGGGAGTATGTTTGGCATTTGTATAGATTTATGTCATCTATTTCTTTCAAGTAAAACCACAGGAATGTAGACATGAAGATGATAGGAAAGAAAAAAAAGCTGACCAGGAGCTGTTATTAGACTGTAACTTGCCAGGCTGCTGTAGAAGAAACACAGCAGAGTAACTCTTTGGGGATATCACCTTTCAACCTCCCACTTTCTCCTGAAGCACTTGTACTAATAGACATTAGCTTGTGGAAATAAGTGAAGCAGCTAATGTCCCCCAGTGCCTTGCCTGAGCTTTTCAACATGCTTCAGAGTCTACAGCTATTGGCAAAAGTATTTTGTTTCTTTCCTGCACTGGGTTTTAAAATAGAATTTAAATAGGAGATTTGAGGAGATGTAAAGGCATCTACTGTTGAAGGGTATGATGAATACAGAAATCTTTCTGTGATTGATAATAATATTTTTCTGGCTCTCACATTCTTATCTTTGGGGGAAGAGGAATGTGCAGCTGGAGCCTTAGCCAGCATATATCTAGGATGACCAATGGAGTTCAGAACTACTTTGCACTGGCAAAATGTAGGCAAGAAGTACCTTTGATAGGCTGCAAGGAGTAACTTCACTCAAGGAAAGCCAAACAACCTTTTTCTTTAACTAACAGATGTTATAGCTTCCAAGAAAGCCACAAAATTGCTATGGTAATGGGTTACAATGACCTCAAAACAAGAAGATGCTTATGCCTTTGAGTCCTCCCTCCTAATCCAGTAAGAATTTCTGAGTGAAGGTCTAGACTTTATTCAATAGTCCCCAAAGGATCTCGTTGTCCTTGTCCTTTCTCCTGTTAAACCCATCTAAACTCTTTGTATCTGCACAATCCTTTATGAGTTTCACGGGTGTACCACCCATTGTCAACAAAACATACGTGCTTGTTTTGAACAGCTCCTCGTGTCATTTAATGGCCCTTAATTTTTCAAGTGGAAACCTATACGAACTGGCCTTATCAACAAGAGGCATTTTCATCAGGTTCCCAATTGCTATCATAAGCAGAAACTACTTAATAGCACTGTAACACGACCGTGTCCTGATGTCATGTTCTCTGAGACTATGTTCTGAGCTGTTTTCCCCACTGTGCTGATTTTTCACATCTTACTTTAGAGAAGGAGAAGGAAGAGGGAAATTGTGTCCTCTTGTGACTGGAATCATGTGCTTCATTGAGTAATGTACCTGGAAGACTGGAAGAATTTATCTCCCCTCTTTTTTACTGTTCTGCTTACAATCAGCCTACTCTACTCAGTAGGAGAAATCTGAAAGACACAGTTTCTTACCATGAAAGCGACTCCCAGGCAGTCTGGTTTGTGGTTAAACTGCCTCCCACACACACACTAACAAGCAGCAAATCAAAGTAAAAAAGCAAAACTTTTCCCTAAAAATGTAGTATCTCAATAAACAAGCTATGATGCTGCCAGACACAGGGCTGTGGAGCCGCACCAGACTAGAGCTACCCTTAGCCCAGAATATGGAAAGTCTTACGTTTTTGGGTGGAAACTAGTAGTCAGATGTGGGATTAACTGCTCTCCTCCACTACATTGCAGCTTTCATTCTAATCTGTTTGTTAAGAGAGTGACTCTATCCTGCCACTGAAAAACATCATTAGCCTGAACAGCTCTGCCTCTGAATGTCCTGCCTATCTGTAAAAGTCTAATTTCCTTTTACTCCTTGCCGAGTTACTAACCTGGGAACCTCCTACTGCCACTCTGAATAAAAATCCACACGAGTCATTTATGCTTTTCCTTTGTTGAATGTCCCCCTGCTCTTGTGATTTACAACAGGAAAACCCAGAAGCTGCTCATTTACTTTGTCAAGGTCTTCTACTCTGATTCCCACCAGGCACACCACACAAGTGAGTAATGGGTGCAACCCCAGGAATATCACTACTTTCACCTCCCTCACTGCTCTGCCCTGTCCAAGGATGAGAAAAGCAGAAAGCAGGGGACCACTATAAGGGGAAATGTGAAGAAATCTCTTTTGCTTGCTCTGATACACCCCTGGTCATTGAGAGGGATGAGTTGAAGAGAGGCCTTTCTGCCTGCCTTCCTCCTGCTGAGTGACACAGCAGCTGGGACACTTAAAACCAGCATGGCTACCAGGCAGCTGTCAAACCCTGTGACTTGACAAGTTGGAGAGGTGCATTTTCTCCAAAACTGACAGCTTCTGAAGGCACGTGTTGAAGAAAATGAAACAAGGTGGGAAGCCGACAAAAGGCAGTCCCAGGCTCTCTGATCTGTGTGACAGCACCTAGTTCCTCCCAGCAATGGGTCTGGCTGCAGTTTCTATCACAGTTTATTGCAGTAGAAACAGCAGCTTCTGGCTCACCTCGACAGTGTGGGCATCTGCTGGGTGTGGGCACATCCAGAAATATGCTCATACTGTCAGCCTACAATGGGTTCAATCCAGACCCATAAGAAGGTCTGAGCAGCAACCTCTTATGGCTGCACAGTCCTCTACTGGGTGTCTGCGCCTGTGTGGGGAGCAGCCGGGGCTGCCCCTGCTGGACACAGCTGGTTCCAGCCGATCCTAGCCGGCTCCAACGGCCCCCCGCAGGACACAGCTGAGCCCCTCAGCCAAGCTGGGACAGGGGTGGAAATTGGTTCCAGAAAGGGCCAAAGGCGGCACAGGCAGAAGAGGAGGGAGCAGCAGCAGAGGGAGCCGGGACCGGAGGAGGAGGAGGAGGAGGGAGGCAGGAGGTGCTGCAGGCCAGGAGCAGGGATCCCCTGAGCCCTGGAGAGACCCCAGAGCTGGAGCAGAGACCCACCCTGCAGCCCGGGGAGGGCCCCAGGCCGCAGCAGGGGGAGATTTCCTGCAGGAGCTGTGGCCGTGGAGGGCCCAGGCGGGAGCAGGTTGTGCCTGAAGGGCCGGAGCCCGGGGAAGGGCCGGCGCTGGGGCAGGGAGAGGGGGGAGGGAGGAGCGGCCGAGAGGGGCTGTGATGGACTGACCACGGCTCCCAGCCCTATCTCCTGTGCCCCTTGCAGGGAGAGGAGTCAGGAGCAAAGGGGTGAAATTGGGTTTGGGAAAGGTATGGGGGCAAAGTGAGTGGAGTTTTTAGTGTTTATCTTTGTTTCTCACTACCTGAATCTATTTTAATTGGCAATAAATTAAATTAATTTTCCCCAAGTCAAGTCTGGTTTGTCTGTGGGGGTAATTGGTGTGTGATCTCTCTATCATTATCTTGACCCATGAGGTTTCTCATTCTGTTTTCACTCCCAGTCCTGTTGATGTGGTGTTAGTAAGTGACTGAATGGGAGTTTGGACCTTCCCCAAGGCTAACCGAACACAAGTCTGTAGATTTTATTGAGCTTTTCCAAAGCTTCTGGAAGATAATAGTGCCAGAAAATAACCCCTCCATCTGAAGGCCTTGCACAGTTTAGGAAAGTCAGCATTATGGCACAGATGCCAGCAGAGTGACATTTGATTGACGTCAATATGAATTGAAAACCATTCCCCTAGATTTTGTCTTGTATCAGGCAGCAAACAAATACAAAATGAAAATAAAATGACCAGATTGCTGACAGACTGAAACTTTGGCAGGAACATCTTAGAATAGATTTACCGAGGTGTGTTTTCAATCTGAAGATAATTGGGTGATGGGCCAGATCAGTGATTTCTAAAGAAGTGGCAAATCAAAGGCTGCAAGAAAAGAGTATTTGCACGTATAATTGCTGAAAAGTAAGTACAGAGAAGCTAGGTTTCTCTAGGTAGGTCTTTTCTTCTGATTTGTTTCTGTTTTCTTTACCCATCCATGTTTTATGGTCAAATATTTTCAGGACCAGCAACACCAGGACATTTCTTGCCACTGTTTTTGACACAGTTAGCTGAAACAGCGTGGTCTTCTGTATTTTTTCAGTCAGGAAAAACTCTAACAGAGACAAATATCTCTTTAATGGAATCCCTTTTATTTACAGAAACATGACACAATTTCTGTGATTGTGATCATTTCTTACCCCAAGTTCTCCCCAGCATTCCCCCACACCATCCCAGTCTCCACCCTCCCAAGTTGTCCCTGAGTCCCAAAGTTTATTCCTCCCAAATCTTATACTTTTCTTCTGGCTGTTCTCTCCACTTGTATCTTTGGGCTTCTCAGAGATCCAAAACCAATACTGGAAAGTAGAGAATTGATCCTCGTTGTTCATACATGCTTTACAAGTGTCTTTGCTTGGGCCAATGCTTTATGCCTGTGCTTGAAGTAAAACAACTGTCGTTGCTGTTAACTAGCTCCATAAAGAAGCCTTATGAAATCTTAAAATCCTTGAAAGAAGAGCAGTGGTTATACCTAATCTGTAGCATTATTCTTTCTTGTCTTCTGTTTTTTTACATAGTCTTACAGTTCACACATTATGCCTCAGAACATAATTAACTTACTAGTCCTCTTAGCACTTAAAATATAGCTGTTGCAAGTGGCTGGCCTAGCTCTAAGTGCTTCAGTGATATTACTTGTCTACCCAGGAGCATCTTGAAAGTTTGATTGCAATTAATGATTTCATAGAAATGGTTCTTACCTTGTTAATAGTTGTCTTTTTCAGCATTCACACAGATCCCAGGGGCTAGCCCATGGTCTGCATCACTCAGTACCTGACTGCTAACTGCTATACTCAGGACAGATAGATTTTCTTACCCACCAAAAAATTAAAAATAGTAATTCAACAATCAGCAGTACATAACAAGAAGTGTCAAACTCGCTCAAAATCAGTAGCTTGCTAACTGCACAAGTTCATGAATAGACTGTGGATCCTGTGGATGCTGAAGCTGACCCAGGTTCAAAAGGAAATGAGACAAAGGCTATCAGACACAAAGACCTGCCCTGAGGATCACTAGAAGATTGGAGAATACCTCTTATATTTGCATTACTCTTTACTCTGCACTTAGCATCCACCACCAGTCATTGCCACAAGAGACTATTGGGGTAGATGGACTTTTATCTGGATGTAATATGGTGACTTTTCTTACTTAGGTAGTGTAAACTAACGTGTCTGACCCGATAGCTACAGCAGTGCACTAAAGAGAGACACTTAGAAACTCCAGAATTGTTCAGGCATCTGTTTGATGGCCAGTAAAAGTTTAGCCTGGACAGCAATAGGCAGGTAAAGCAAAGACCACACACACAGAGTGTGACTTCCCATGGAGTCCTCACTGGAATGAAAAGGCTACAGATTCTGGCATTGGAGAGTGTCTGCAATCCAAATCTCTCCCAGGTTTTCAGTTAGGAAATGACAGATCTGTAGCTGGGGAAAAAAGATCCCCAAAATGGTGTCTATATTTCCAAGGAGATGTTTGCCAGCTCACTTTTGGCAACGGCAAAAAAAAAGGTTTCTGATCAGTTGCAGCCAACAATGCTATCTTGGAAATAAATGAATGTCTTTATATCCTTCCCCATTCCAGCTGTATTGACATTAGTTTTTTTGGCAGTTCCAGCACATGACTGAGATGATATAAGGACACCCTGCCAATTACCTTCTGAGAGGTGTGCCTGGATGACTTTAGCTTTGTGCATACTGTGAAGGGATCTCCAAATGAAAGCCGCTGATTAACTCTATCATGTTCTTGTGCTCCAACAGGATTTCCACTCAATGTCTCTCAGACATATTTGCAGAGCAGCACTTTCATACTAGTAGTTCACCTATTAACTTTCCTATAAAATTTTAACTCTAGAATTTTTTTTTAATCTCTGTGCCCACCCTTCCTCAGGGAAGCAGGTGTGTTAGCCAGGTTTTCATCTTTGCTATGATTTACATGTAAGCTTGTTGTGCCAATTACATCCCAGGTAAGTCACATCTCACATGAGGAATTTCCAGTAACCACCATTGTTCCAGGACTCTCCTGATCTTTTCAAAGGCTTTGCTAATACTGTCTACTATTTTTCACCCAAAAATTCTCAGAACCTGCTTTAGTGTCAAGAGTATGTTACATTTTCCTGCGAAACACCTTAGACATGTAGCACAGTGCAACTCAAAATGTCTTCCATAGTGTTCACAAATGTGTGCTCTGTTTTTCTTAGGGAACCTGCCAGAACTCTGCTGATGCATCAAGCGTAGAAAAATATTTGACTTCAGCCTTGCCTCCTGAAATTTCTCCCCAGGTAGGCAGGAGAAAGTGACTCCCTGTTATAAATGTATATAGTTCTTTGGGATCCATACTGATGGGATGTTTTGCACTTGTTTGTTTGGAGAGGCTTTCAAATGACCAATGAGTTCCCTAGCTTTGCTGATTTTACTCTTTTCAACTGTTGTGAGCCCTACAGCAATAGGCCAATTAAGCTCCTCTGCCAATCTCTGCCTTAGGACAAGAACAGTGATAATGAGTTTAATAGGTGGGACAGCTATGGTCTGCTCCAATCATCTACTGTGAAAAACAAGACTAACCTTGTAAAATCTATAGATATAAGGTTCATGCACATGAGGACAAAGAAGGACAACCCAGCAGATTTCTGGCCTCATTCCCTGTATCTCTACCAAAGCAAGAATGAACTAAACAGATTATGTTCAACAGATTATGTCAATTATGTGTCAACTTTTGATGCCATACTGAATAGATGATGTGACCATGTCAGAGGTGCCTAGAGAGGGGTGAACCTGACTTCAGCAACAGTAGAATTAACAGGGTAAGAAAACTGGATATGACAAAAGAAACAAAAGAGGTTATCGTGACTGTGCTCATTTACAGAGTCTCTGTTGATGTCCTATGTACCATAAGTCCTCCTTCAAACAATTAATATGAAGAGGCAGCTTTGAAGGGACAAGCAGATGACAAGTAGAGCCAAGGCAACATCTTAAGTGATGAGGAAAGTTCAGATATTGCGTAGAGACAGTTTTAAGACATCAAACAATAGAGTCAGATTTGAAGTGGCAAGCAAAGCTGAAACAAGTGTAGGTTGATCTGAAGTAACAGGCGGAAGTGAGAAAGTGAACAGGAAAGCTCAGGGTGTTGAACAGAGCTGAAACAGCTTAGGCTGGAGGTGCAGAAAGCAGTAGTTTTGTGGGATGATTCCTGTGAAGGCATATTGCTACCCAACATCAGAGCAGTTCATTCATCTGGGGTATCTAGAGGGTATCCAGGGAATCCTGGGATTAGTATATTTTCTATGTCAGCAGATGGGACTCCTACAGAAATTGAACTCATATGACCCTGGATAAACAAATGTGAGTGAAGAATAACAAAGAAAAAAATAGCATCTATTTAAATATTACGCTTAAATATTGAACTTCTATTTAAATGTGCACTTTGTCCTGAGCCACTGATAGTTGGAGGGAAGAGCTTGGGTCAGACCCTTGCCAAGACATCCTGGAAGGAGCTTCTTACACATGCTGCCCTTTCCAAGTTTATTTTGTTCTGTCCCCTAAAGCAAAGTTATTGTTGTCTTAAGTGTCTGGGCTCCCTATTTCTACCTTTGGGTCTTGGAGACATGTGTCACTGTTTACTTTTCCTCTTTTTCCTTCAAAGAAACCCAACAGCTTTTTGATCAGAGCACCTGACAGCTGGTCTCATCTGACAGGACCATATTGCTCATGCAGCCAGAATGACTACCTGCTCACATTTTCTCCAATTGTAATCTACATTTTCAGAGAATTATGTTTCAGGAGGCATGTGATGGTCCCATTCTTTCCACTGTAGACATTTTCCTACTTGTACCAACCATGTGTTTCCTCTTAAATCACTCAAGAGACCAAAAGATCTGCTGTTCCCAAGGTCTGCTTCATGCCTTATCTAACTCATCAGCTGTCTTGGTACAATAGAACTCATCTCAGCTAACTCATCCCGGAGTACCTATATCAATCACCCAGCATCTGGGCAGCTTTATGTGTTTTAGGCTGGTGAATTTTCCTGAAAAATATTTCTCAGGGTTTCATGCTGTGGAACTGCACAACTTTTCCAAATGCTACCTAATTTCATCTACAGTCAGGCCAAGAGGAAGGTAGTTTTGGACACATTAGGAGCTTTCAGTGGTACCTGCATCTGTCTTCTACAGAACCACCTGCGAATGCTTCTTTTTTTCCTATGCCTGCTTGGGTTTCTTCAAAGGAATTGAAATCAGTTAATGTGCCTGAGTGTTTATTTGGCCTGTTTTCAATCATGATGAAATTTATAGATGCACAGAGGAGCGTTGAAGGCTAGCAGAAATGCTTAAAGAAAATTCACTGCTAAGTTTCTGTGGTAACATAGCAGGATAAGCTGCATCCATCACATTCCATCATATTTTCCCTTTGTATTATTTTAGGAAACCAAGTAATGTCACCCCTATGAAAAGGCTTTTGGATTGGAACTGGAAAATGGGACAGCAGTCACTGAGAATTTGTTTATCCTGGTATGTGAAACACTCTGAAAGACATTGCCCAGTACTTAGAGCTGTTTTATCTGTGGTTAATGCCTGTGTGAGACAGGGATCAAGTTTCTCACAGAACTTTCTTTTCCCTCTAATTTATGAAAAGCAATGGCTGTTAATGCTGTTCATCTTAACAGGCTGAACACCTCCATTACAAGGATGAGCAAGACTTCTGTACCTCAAAGCTGAGCCCATTGATGTACATTTTTGTGTCATACCTGGTCCTCCATGGCTAAAAGAACAATAAGGACAATGTCACCTCCCGGAGAAGAGGAAGACATGAGAACTATATGAAAATGCCTTTAGGACATAGCTTTGTAGTCTGGCTGGGGGAAGACTTTAAAGTACAAACAGAGAGTAGTGCCCATGTTAAAGTGTCCAGAGTTGCTGACTTCACTTATTAACAGTGGAATGGGGTATCAAGTCATCCATTGATTACCAAGTAGCAAGACAAAATAAAGGCATCCATAGAGAAAGAGATTGTTGGGAAGACTGACAGAAAGATTTTAGCACAGAGGTGGAGAGTGTTGAACTACACAAGTGTCTCCTGTGCCATGTGGGATAAAAATCTCATTTTCAAGTAGGTGAAATTACAAAAGACATAATGTAATTCCATTTTTTACATGTTTGAAGGCAGCACATTGGCCTGGTTTAGTTTCTTCTGAAAACTTCAGCTACACTTTTGCTATTAAACTAAACTGATCACAGAGCTGGAAGTCTGTTTTGGACTGGTTAACTGTTAGGTTGCTCTCTGGCACAGCTTCCATCTCACAGGCAAGTCCTGGACACAGCCTGGGGAACAGCAGGAACTGGAACTGTTCCCAAAAAGCAGGTTGAAAGCAGTCACCCTCTTTTGGAAAGTCAGAGGCTCCAGCTCTTCCACCAGTAGATTTACCATGTCTCTTGCTTCAATCTCTTTTGTGCTATTTACTAACAAAAATGAAATCTTAGGATGCTTTTGGAATCTGGAGAGAAGACTGAACTTCTAACACATCTAATTTGATTTTGCTCTCAGTGCCGCTGCTCTTAGAAGGAAGAACCCTGGGAACAGATGTTTCCATCTGCTTGAGATCAGTCTCAGAAAGCTGTTAGAAGTAGATCATTATTATTACTACCCTTTTAGGGATGTCTCTACTTATTTGGGGTGACATACTCCTACAGTGTGTTATTATTTATAAGTGCCTTGCTTTTAAACCAAAGCGAGGAAGAATTGAGCTTTTTCAGTTTCCATGCAAATGTTCTGAGCAAAGTGTGTAAACATGAAAGCACTATGTCAATGAACTTGGTGTGAAAACACTGCTTGAATTAAGTCCAGAAATCCTCTTACACCTGTGTAACATTATTTCTTTATTGGGAATAAAGGAAGTAAAGGAGGTACACAGGGGAGAAGAAGGCAGTAGGAGGAAAATACTGAAAAATGCAAGAGAAATTTTTCTTTAGCCTGAAAGAAGAGGAAATATGCTTAAAAATTGAGTCATCTTTGAGAAGAAGGATGGATTTGTACTACAGAAGGGAAAGAAAAAAGGGTTAGTGAATTCTTAAATGCTTTTGAGACCCACAGTGATTCAGTTCCTTCCTGCCACGGCTGGAAAAAGACCCGGATTCCTAGAGCTCCACATTCTTGGCATTGGCCATATCTCTTACTCAAGACTTCTGTCAAAACCACGTCTTGATCTTATCTTCTCTTTTTCTGCTGTTTTTCTGTTGCTACTCTACTTCAAAGAGTATTGACATATGCTATTGCAGGACTTCTCAGTGAGCATATAGAATTAGCATCTAAATTTATCCTCTCAAAGACAATGGCACCTTTCCCCTTACTAGGACAGAAGATATTAATACCTGCTGAATAAGCTGCCTGGCATCTTAGTGCTCCAGTATCTGCTTCGTTCATTGCCAAGTTTATCTGAGGTTCTGCAAGAAGCAGGTCATCATAAAAACGGTCCTATTAACAATACAGAAACATTGATCCAAGTTAGGGTGTGGATTTCAGACTCCTTAGTACCTTGAGAAGTAAGTTTCTGAGGTGTTCTGAAATTAGATTAGTTCAACTTCACATCCCTCCCCTGGGTAATTAGATTCTGAGAACTGCAACAAGAGGTGCATTCCATTTGCTGCCTCTACAATATTTTTGAGTGTGGTTTTATTACTCCTGATTAAAGAAGAAACATTTTCCTGTAAAACAGCACTGTTGTTAGACTACAAGATCAGTGAAACGGCAACAAGCAGAGTTCATCTGTCATGACGTTCAGATGCAGATCTAGCAAACAGTCCTGACAGCTATGTACAGAAGGTGTTGGCAGCAACTCCCAATGTTTTTTTGCAGTCACACCAGTAGAAAGAACTACTATTTTTCTCTTACAAATGAGGTAGAGAGGATTTTGATGTTTTACACAAAACCACAGTCATGGGAAGGATGAGAGGAAGAACTGAGCCTAACTTCCCTGTGGTCAAGGTAAACACAACAGAAAGAAAGGCAATCTTCTCTGATTTTCTGGTTTGTAGCATGGTGAAAATGTAGATATAGCTAGAGAGTAATCTTTTCCCCTTTTCTCCTCTTCCATTGTGTTGGTGAATATGTTTCCTTTTCCCAAGTGCATGGAATAAAGATGTCAAGTAACAGTTTTGTAAGGCTCTATTCTATTGTTCCAGATGCACAACTCCGTGCCTGGAAAGTGACTGGATCAGCAACTTTTTTCCCTCCTCTTTTGTGCTCATTTAAGCAATTTTTTAGAAATATCATCTTGAAAGACCAGTTTCAAATTTTATTTACACTTACCTGCTTGATGAGTCCTCCTAAATGCAGGAATGTCTTATTTGAATAGAATATAATTGTGCCTTCCACCCATTTACTGAGTTTACTGTTCTCACTTATTCCTAAATGAGTTCCTTCTACTTTTCTGAGAAGAGATTTTTGCCAACTCACTTTTAAATCTTTAATAGAGGTGTACCAATATATTCAGGTGGCTTTTCCACCCAAAACCATTAGCTTGTCTACTGTGACACATTTCTGAATATGGAAATGAGGATAAGACTGGAGCTGATCAGTCTATGCTTAGAAAATAGACATTGCAGCCTGCTGGGAGAACGAATGCTGATGTTTCATCAATTTACAAACTAAAGGTGAAGACATATTAAAAAGCAATAGAAGGCGAAAATAGCCTCAACTTTTTTATTTGCGGCCACATGCCCACCTTCTTGATTGGAACTCCACACATCATCCCTTATCTAAACACAGAAGGAAGGCAAAGCTCCCCTCTGGGGAGAAGGGAAAATAATGGCTAGAGACCAAGGACTGTCTCTGAAAAATGCCTCCAGGCTTTCATTCTAAATAGTCATCTTCTGCCTAATGGCTTGTAGTGAGACATGTTTGTTAGTGCGGTTCACCTTGAACATCCAGTGGTGATTCAGGCATAGGGAAACTGAAATCTCTCCTGCAGTGTGACAGCATGGCTTTCTGCTGGCTTCAGAAGTGGCAGAACACCTGTGCAGACAAGATCTTATTTCAAGGCCTCCTGTTGCTACATGACACAAAAGAGAATTCTGTGATTTCTTCCCCTGAGCAGTTCCTTGTTTTCTCCATGTTTATATACAGTAAGTTTGAAAGACACAGGAAACCTTGGGTGGGTGGGCATGGAATGTCCATACCAGCAAAGATCACTTGATTGCTGACATACCAGGATGTAAAGGTGCACTAATACACCATTGGTTTTACTGGTAATTTAATTCTGTAGCGCAATGATGCAATTACTCGCAATTATACGTATTAGACTTTTGTATCAAAATATATATACTATCATCCTCTGCTTCCCTCATTCAAGCAGTTCTAACAATAACTTAGATCAAACAAAACAACTTCACAGGAAGTTTGCTTTTACATCTTTTCAGATTTGTGTTGTCATTCTGTGCCAGGAGGTGGTGCCACAGAGCAGGAAACAGTTTAGGTATGGTCTGGCATGCACACCTTGTAAGATTAAGAGGTTAGGACATGGTTTTACTTTCTTCCTAGGTGTATTCAGAATCTTAGCTGAAGCCTGACACAACTCAAACATCTGAGGATAGAAAGCAAATATTTGCCCTTTCATTTGTATTTTCTTCCCAGTAATATTTTAGTTTTAGTTACGACATTTTATCAGAGTGTTCCCAGTTTTCTTCTACACAATGAAATCTCCCCCATCTCTCCACCATAAACTGACTTTACACAGACATGAAAGATCTGTGACATGATCTGTCCCCCTTACTTTTTCTTCCTCCTTTACTACTTCCCTACTTACACCTCTTGCTTTTTTCTGAAATAGAAAAAGTCATCTGTAGCAGATTGAGGACTAGCATGATCATTGCTTTACAAGTGGTCTCCTAAACAGTTGCTGTTGTTATCTTTCCTCGTTTACTTGGGTCAAAACTGCCTACAGGAGACATGGGGCTGCACAAATCAAAAGGATGTGTGCAAGTCAAAGACTAAGAGACATTTCACGTTCACAGTTCTTGATAACATCATGAGTTGTTTGCAGCACAAAATGAACATTTATTATTTCTGCAGAGATCCTACAACTGCATGTAGCCATGTACAGAGAGAGTGACTCCTTGGTAAATCAACAAATTCCTTCCTGAAAGATACACTCCTCCTTCTAAGTCACATAAGAATGGTTAAACCACTATTTTGAACAATTTTAGCTTGAGTGTACCTTACAGGATCAATTGCCACCAAGGCAAGTGGATATTAGGATGTTCCTGAACATACAGTTGTGACTTTAACCACTACCTTTTTTAATGTTTTGAAGTCATATACTTTCAAATCAGTTGGTTTTCAAACCAGTTCCCCTACTTCTTGTTTTCAGTATCTTGATTATGAACTTGATTTAACTTTGTTGGTATCTTCATTCAGTTGTACGGTAACCTGTTTGCTCTGGGTTTTTTTTTTCCAAATAGGTGTTTCCTCTGTCCTGCTTCCCTCGTATTAGGCTCATTCATGCATATTCATGATCTTTCTAGGTCTTCCTAGCATATAGACTTTGCATTGCATTTCACAACATGCTTTCTGTTTCCTACCACTCTTAAGTTTTGCTTCATCCACTGCCTTGAGTCTTTAGCTCACACATTTAGCTAGCCAAACTGTTGTATTTTCCCATCAGGTCATGAGGTCTTTGCTGCTAGACCAGACCTGCTCAGCTCTGCAGCATGACACTTTCACACATTTGTTTTCTATAACCTATCATCAGACTGAGCCTTACCCATATAAAAAGTCCCTGGCTAGTCAGGGAAATGCCTTTACTCCTCAGGATGAGGTATGCCTCCATCTTGGGCTACCTCTGAGGTCTGATGGAAAAATTGCTTACTCCCTTTCAACAGGTTACTGTTTTCCATGCACTACACATCCCTCCCTTGGCAGCGGGGCACAGCCTTCTGGTTTCTGAAGAGGAGGGAAGCTACAGAGTGTTTTTGCTGTCTGCAACACTCTGTCTTTGTTGAATTGCCTGGAGAGCCTCAAGGTTATATCTATGGCAGTGTGACATGTCCAGAAAAAGTTAACTGGCATGGAGACCAGCAGACACAGAAAAACCCAAGCTTGTACCACTGAACATTCCTCGCCTTGAAATAAGGTGGTCACATCCAGACTGCCTGCTGGGGATAGTCCTGGCCACTGCTAACTTCCAAACTTGCCTGGAAGTTATTCAGTAGAGTGCCAGGCTTCTTGGGCCAAAACCATGCCAGACACCAGTCTGGCAATTTAGCAACACAGACAAATATGTCCCAATGTTCATGAACATTCCCTGATACTGTTGAATTTAATAATAGAGCCTGAAAAGTCCAGTAGGACCTTGAAGTTTTAAAAACTCTTATCTTTATTCTGCCTTATTGTGTTTACAGAGTCTTTTCAGGATATCCTGCATGGCAGTTTTATAAACCAGTGTTCCCATCTGGACTATACTTGCCCAATAATGCAATGGTCATCAGTTATGAGCTTTGCGTTTGAGAGATCCAGAAGACACAACTGTTGGTTTGATCACATAGCAACGCAGGGCCTTACCCTCCTTGTCATCCCTACCCAGTAACACCTGCCTGCTTGGGTGTGTACCAGTGAAACCCTGACATCCCGCAGAGCAAGCTGACAAGACTGAGCTCCTGCAAAGTTCTCTACCTGTGTGAACACTGCCGTGTGCAGCACCTTGAAGCCAATTCAGATTTGCTTACACACTGGTTTCTTATGCTGCAGTGCTGCCCTCCCTTTGTGGTCCTGACAGCTCCTTAGTGTTGCCACCAGCAGGTCAAATGGATCCCACCATTTCACCAGGGTCAGTTGGTAAAGAATGTGTCAGCGGCGTTGGTCAGTTCTGTGTGTGAGGCTGGCTGGAGGTGGGCAGGGGGTTCCTGGGGCCAGGGACACCCAAGGAAGAGCTGAGACCCTCCAGGAGCTGCAGCTTCCACCTGTGAGGCTGAGAAGATGACTTGGCTGGGGCTTTAAACTGAAGGACTAAGAAGGGTGGGGTTCAAGATGGCAATGCTCATGCCATTGCATTCAACTGAGGAATAAGCCGGGCCAACCAGAGCAGTGAAAAATGCTTCTTAGCTGTCTTCCAAGATGGGAGCCAGAAGGCAAAACACTTCAAGGCTTAGTATGACTATGGTGGTTCCTCTTGCACCCCTCCAGGTAAACCTTCTTGCTTGCTTAAGTCTCTGAAATGCCTGTGCAGCCACATATGCAGCGTGGGGAATAAACAGGAAGAACTAGAGATCTGGCTGCAGTTGCAGGGCTATGATCTTATTGCAGAGACATAGTGGGATGGCTCGCATGACTGGAACGCTGTCATGGACAGCTACATACTTTTTAGGGAAGCCAGACCAGCAAGGCGAGGTGGTGGAGTTGCTCTTTATGTGAGAGAGCAACTGGAATATATCAAGCTCTACCTAGGGAGAGATGAAAAACCTGTTAAAAGCTTATGGATAAGAATTAAGGGTAATATGGGTGACACTGTTGTGGGTGTTTATACAAGCCACCTGATCAAGAAGAGGAAGTCAGTCAGGCCTTCTACAGACAGCTGAAAGTAGCCTCATGATCATATGCCTTGGTGCTCATGGGGGACTTAAGTCACCCTGATGTTTTCTGGAAGGGCCACACAGCAAGATACACACAGCCCAGGAGGTTTCTGCAGTGCATTGATGGTTACTTTCTGACACAACACTGTCCTTGTTTTGGTGCCTCCCTCACAGATGCCTATTGTACTTATTCTTTTTCTAGGATTTCGGTTTGCTCTGATATGCTAGAATCAGAAGTTCCACTAACAGACCCATATCTACTTCAGTATCTTTACTCTTTAACACAATCATTTATTGCTTTTGCTAATTGGTTTATTTCCAAATAAAATAATATCTCCCCAGTAGCTGTACTCCATCTGCATCCACAGTGTTTATCATGCCAATAGCTTGGACATTATTCTGTCTTATTTTTTTCTCACCATTTTTTCTTTGGTAGATATAATAAAGTTTTAGCTGCAATTTCTTTACTTTATTCTCCATGATCATTCCTGTAGGCTCTCCGTCCTGATCAGAATCCTTTCATACTATCAGTTTGCTGTACTTTTAGGTGGTGCTGTGATACCTTGTTAAGTGTAGTTGCTTTATGATGTGCAACTACCTTTCACATCACAAATTTTGTAGTAGAAGAAAAGCCTCCCTTAATTTGCCACCAGTTGTGCATGATGTGGTACCAGGTCTTCAGGGTATCTGGTGTCTTATTCCTTAGGGAAAGGACAAGGAACTCAATACCTAGCTGCTTCAATCCCAGCATAAAGGAATTAACAAGAGAAGGGTGTAAACCCCTAACACATGGTAGAAGACATATGGCATTGTTTAGTAGAGTCCCATTCTCTACAAGAGGAACTGACAACATACATATGTACCTCCATGTACATCAGACCTCTAATTCTGGATGGTTATAAATGGTTGCAAACATTGACTCTACCAAATTCTCCTCTCAAATACTCTGCATACCCAATACTTCCCTTTGCATCGATGAAAGCTACTTGGAAACCAACTGTTTCTGAAAATCAATTTATTTTGGTGCTTGTTAGTGGATTTTACAAGCTTAGGTCTTAGCACTGTTTCTTCTGCTCAGTGATGGATGCAGAAGTCCTGTGGGACAGCTGGGCTGTCAGGTTCTGTTTCTGCTGTGGCAGTTTATAATTAAGTGCATTTTCATGCAGATCATTTTTCTTTGGGCACAATTTGTCTCAGGCATAATCACTCCTCAGAAATCAAATGCTCCCAAACCCATGTAGTAAGTAGAGTGACTGGTCATATGGCAGTTCAAGGAGTCCATAAAGACACAGGGCAACTGCATCTGAATTCCCCACTTACGTAAATTGGACATGCAGTGTTTTAATCTCTGATATTTGTTAAACTCTGAGACACAAAATGTAGTAAATGCAATCACTGGTCATCAGCAATTTGAAAACCAAATTGTGTGTTTTAATGTGCAAAACAAAAACGGATAGAGAAAGAAGGGACTTTTAACTTGGGCTTCATGTTTCTTTGAGAAGTGTAGGGCATGGTGGGATTACCTGGTCAGTCCATGGTTGTGGTCCTAGTGGAAGCAGTAAGTGGGTAGGAGTGTGTGAATAAGGATTATAAAGGATTAATGACAGGACAAGGAAGCAACAAGTGTGTGTGGAATTGGTAGGGAAGGTTCAGGGCTGGGAATGGAAAAAAGAGGTCAATGTGGTGGAAAAATGACATTTTATGCTAAGTAAAGTGAGTGATGATGTGGTACAGGACGGATCTGAATCTGACTGCATCACAGACTAAATTTGCATGCCGGCAAAGAGTGCAGAAGACAAATTTGTCCAGCAAATAAGGGAGCAGCAGTAAAGCACTCTGAGATGAGTGATGGTGTACAGCATTTCTCTTCTCTTCACCTCTCCTGACTGCTTCCTGCTACGTGAAGAAAACATCCCTTGTCCTTCTTTGTTCTCCCAGTACAGAGTCTAGAGAGCTTTAAAAGGCAATTTCATGATAACATCTTCTTATTGCAAGTTCTGGTAGAAGTGACATGTTTTGATAGATCTAAGAGGCAGAAAATAGTAAATACTTGATCAGTACCATGCATGTTATGGAAATTGCCCAAGCTTATAACTGGACATACAAAGGCAAGTTGCCAGAGGTAATTTTATGTATTTCTTCTGTCTTTTGAACATCCCAGAGCCTTGTAGGAGCGTTAAGCAATGGAGATACCTTGCATAATAAAAAGGAGTGTGGTACATGTCACATTAAGTTTCCCAGAAAGTTTTGTCAGTGGCGTCTTGATTTGGCATCTTACTGTGATGTGGGCAATTCAAGAGGAAGCTCCTTTTGCAAACTGCTTAGTTTTCAGCAGAAAGGAAGTCAGGGAGGATCCAGTGTCTCTGATGAGAGTTAAGTAGGATGCAAGTGTGCTGAGGCACTTCATCACTCTATGAGCACTCAGTTAGAGTGACAGTGTCCTAATTACAGCCCCTCTTTCCAGCTGCCACAGCTGCAGTGAGGCAGGTGCTGGTTATGCAAAAGCTCCCCAGGCATCAGAAAAGTATGCTTGGTGTAGGTGAAACCAAGCAAAGCAGGTACTGGGCAGCACTGAGCATCTAAAAGTTAGGCAGGTTGTTTATATTCATAATATGGGTTCCCTCCACCATCAACACAGAAAAAGAAACCACTGGGGGAAGCTTTGCTGAATTGCTTCTCTTGCTAATTACAGAAGAAAATGAAGTGATTGGTTTACATAAGGTGTCTGCTTTACAGGTGGCTGAAGATAGGTGAGATAAAGCCCCAGGTCTTGTCAGGATCCTGAACATTCACCTTCAGAGAGCAAAATTGCTCAAGAGCATTTAGACAAGAATCAGGCGCTGACCTTTAAAGGTAAAATGAGTTTGACTCTTTTGGTACTCTGCTCTTGGAATAAAAATGCCCAATGCTTCACTTTCTTGTCTGGAAATACAAGAGTGCCAATAGTGCCTGGTCTTTACTTTCATCTATAGCATGGATGCCTTTGCATTAAGATGCTATGATTAATAAGGCACACATGAATAACACTCAGCTACTATTTCTTAAAAGTGGACAGAATTTTCTCCTGGGCATTCTGCAAATGCATCTGACTAGAGTGAGTTACACAAGTGGACAGATTTACAGCCATCTGCTGACCACTTGTCTTTCCCTTCAGTCTGGTGATGAATTGCTTGAACATGAACATATAGAGAGATTCACAAGATATATTATCCTAGTATATCTTTTACCCTGGCTACACTTTGGGTTCATCATACACTCTCTTCTTTCTTCTGGAAATAATTACACAGATATTTTAAAGAAAAAGCAACAATGCCTCCCCTGCAAACTAAACTATCAAAAATTCTCCAGTAACTTTGCAATGAAACAAAGGACAAATTCTTCCTGTTTCTGAGGTAAGTAGATATTTAGAAAAAGTTTTTCCTTTATCAAACACAGCATTATTATTGTAGTTTGTGAAAGTAAAGGAGTCTTCATCTGTCAGATTTCCAACTCAATGACACACCCAGATTACAAGGTAAATTTGTCTTTAGAGTCATGATTCTTTTTGTGAAGTTTAGAGTAGACATGGCAGGATTTCTTTTTGGTAGAAGCCCATTCCATATCCTCATTTGTACTTCCTAAATGTCTTTCAAAATTGTTCCAGTTAAAGTGGACTTAAGTAGGTATTGCCTATGGAAAATCAGTAAAGCAAGTCCCTATTCCAGTACAAGGATTATCTCTACCTACCAGATGTGGCTGTAGAAAGGATGCATTGCCAGGCTAGCGCACATCTAGCTAGACCTGGTTGCAATGGTCATTCATGACTGACATCTGAGGTGCCTCCGAGTGCCCTCCAAAAACCACACTGAGATTTTTCGCATTCCTCCTTGACTGGGTACGAATTCAGTGAGTGATGAGGATGTTAACACCAGTTGGTCTGTGACAAAGTTATAATTACACTGACCTCCTTTTAGATCAGAGAGGTATCCACTCCTATCTGCTGTGCTTACTTCACTGCATCCATTTTAATGTGGAGGAAGCCCCATGTGGTACCAAGGGGCACCAGTTCAAACCAAGGAGACTCACATGAGGACACAGTTCTTTCCTTTTAAGCTAAATTGCAATAAACTAATTGTTTATCCAGGGCTAAAATAACAGAATTGACCCAAGAAAAAGGGCAAGACTCTAAAGGAAATTATTCATAGGCAACTTCTTCAGCTGAAACTCTCTTGACTGAAGAGAGATAACTTTCATACAGTTTAATATTTTCTACATTATGAAAAATTTAATTCATCTCAGAGTCACATTATATGTGAGAAGCAGGATTTTTGCAGTGAAACGTTCTCCATCAGTCAGTGTTCTAGATGACTTAATCTAAATTGAAATAATAATATTTACAAGGGGGTTTCTATTGGTTTAAATTCATACTTCCAGCTAAACTATTACAATTTCAGAGTGTCTGAGTCCTCATTTTATTTTTCAGAGTGTTGGGGGTTTTATTTTACTTTTTTCAGTACAGTGCAGTGAAGGTAAATTAATGATAAAAAGCTGTAGTAATTTAAGGGGTGCTACACTGAGATTTTTTTTTTCTTTACCTGAAAAGCCTTGAAAGTCTCCAGCTGATGCTGACTAAATGGATTCAAGTCCCTGATATGAATTCTGCAACAGATGTGGCCATACAGGGATTTGCAGCAAGTGTCTGCAACTGTGTCTGCTTGAATTCAAGACTTTTATTATTTCTGATGTAATTCAGTACCCAGGGAGAGCAAGGCAGATGAGAGACTGGGGACAAGGTGTCAGGAGAAGGCTCTTGAGTTTTGCCAAGACCCTTCAACAACTCCTTTCCTTCCTCCCTCCCCGCTATCTAATCCCCTTGGAATGTAGCAGTTCTCACACAGCTCCTATCTGGTGGATTAATGGGATTTTCAGAGAGGAGGAAAAAGGAAGCAGGAAAAAAAAAGTGCTTTTCTGATCCAGTAAAAGAAGATAAATTCCACTTTCTATATCTTGCAGCATATCTGCTTAGGAGTTAGACTTGTTATGCTGTAGCAGCTCTCTTCCTTTAAATATTTATTTCAACCAAAGTAATTATACCCATGTATGGATACAGCTCTCCTGGAATGACACTCTTGATCTTGTTCAACCTAAGCCCCACTGGTATTGACAAATTAGTAACTGGTATAAACTATTTTACCAGTGGAATACGTGCTTCACTGACCAGAAAAAAAAGCACTGGCAATGGTTTTCTGGTGTAGGCAGAAGCATTTAGATTTCTTTTGTGCTGCAGGGAAAAAAAAAAAGTCAAGTTTTTCCCATAACATACTTTATCCTCCTGATTTTGAATGTTTTAGTCAAATCTGGATCTGATTTTATCTGAGCCCTGCTAACTGTTCAAAACCCAATGGCAGCTTCTCCCAAGACTACCTGAGCAATCATTTACCCTGTTGTATTTCTAGAACAGAATATCCCTCTACATGTGCTACTCTGGATTCAAGCCCATTTTTCTCGCTCATTGCCAAGAAGGCTTTGACTTCAGGTCCTGCCCTCCAGCACATGCCCCCAACTCTCCTCAGGTTAAGCCAAAGAAAATCCATTTCCCAGGTGTGAGCAAACCCATCGAGACCTGTCCCTGCCCTAGAGTGAAGCTCTCAGCCTTTTCAGAGGCAACATAAAGTTTCCTTAGCCTCAGCTCTGGCTGCCTGCTTGACATTCCCCACATCCTAATGTGGTGCTGGTAGCTGGGCATGTAGGGCAAGAGAGGAAACCAGAATGAATAGATACTTTCTGCCCCAAAATGCAAGGGACAGCAAGGAAGAGCACTTGAGAGTGCTTCATTGAATGAACTGATCTGCCAGCATGAGATAAAATGGGAATGGAGTCGAGCAGAGTCCCAACACCTGCACACAGCCTTGTGGCTCTGTCCCCACCTCTGACAGGGCCCTGCAGACTCCTTTATACATGGACAATGCTTTTGCAGTTTGTCACGACAGTTAAGTGTTCTCAAACAGAGAGCACAAATTACACACATGCTTCACCCTCACTGATCTCACTGCAACAGCACCACTGAGAAAAGTAGATAGGAGGCTCCATTTTGTTGCCACAGGACATGAATAAATGTCATTGATTTCAGTGGGAGTTATTTGTATCCTGCAGTGGGAGATGAGCACCCTGGTATAGCTGCCACTCTGTTTGGCTCTTGGTAGCTGGATCTCTGCAGTAATAACAGGGCTAATCCTGCTGCCAATTTTCTCTCTGTTTTTGTTGTTTCGTGCTCTGCTTTTATTGAACCAATCACTGGCTATTAGGGAGAAACCTTCCCTCTGGCCTGTTATTCCATTATCGTTCATTATGAGGTTTTTGCACTTCATCTGACACATTTGATGTCAGGCTGTGTCAGAAATGTGGCTCTGGACCAGAGGGACTTCAGGGGCTCAGGATGCACTGAGAGCTCAGAGCTGCAGGATGGGGAATGCTGCAGATGCCAAAGCAAGAGCAATACAATAAGTACTTTCAGAAGCATGAAATATCATTCCTGCATTTTGCTCACTCTCATTGCTGCAGCTGACAGAGGGGATCTACGTGTCCCTCTGTCATCCCACAGCCTCAGAGTTTTCCAGCCATTTCCACTTTAGAGTGCTGCGTTCCCAGCTCTCTTTTCATTGACATCCCAGCATGCAGGCATGTGCTAATCAGTTTTAGCAGGCTCATCATTTGATTGACTTCAAAGCTGGGAACCCAGTTGCTGCCTCTCTTAAAAGATAAGAAAGGGCAGCAGGACAGGGGTTGTTTTGCCTGCTTTTAGTTTGTACTTGTCCTTTGTGGGTAGGTCAGAGATGAAAGTTGATCTGTTTCATGTAACATTTGTCTGAATTCTTTCAGTTGCTGTTGGATTAGCTTCTCACATCTTTGTCCAGAAAATGTTTTTTCATCACCTTGTAACAAAACCTCCTTCCCTGGTATCACACATTGGTATTGAAGGACTGTTGCCTTTTCGAGTGCCTTAGGTTAAACAACAGCACTGATGTGCCATGGAATTTACTCTTTCCAAAAGGGACCAAAAAAAGAAGATCCTGTACAAAAAGTACAATCTCCAGAACAATCTCCGCAGCCAAAAACTCTATATGATAGGCTCTTTCCAAGGCAACATCTTGCAGATGGCTGAATTTCAGCAGTTATCTGGGCTGACACGTTCATTATGTTGCACTTGAAGAACAGAATTCTTACGCATGAAATGATCTTATATATGAACATAAGTAATGTTCTGAACAACTCAGAAATGGAAAATTTAAACAACTGTCTTTTTAGCTATCATGAACTCAAAAGTGTGAGTTTTCCAAGGAGCAGTGATTTTTTTATGGCAGGTAATTTATCTCAAGACTATTTCCCCCCCTTCCTCTTCATGAACCGATTACAATTATAGCTTATTTATTCATTATTCACATAGTAGGTACATACCTTTACCCATTTGATTTTGATACAGAAGCCATTCAATACATAACTGTGTTTTTTGCAGAAATCTGAGGTTTCTGATCAGTGTTGCAGAAATTCCTCCGGGAGGGGAGATGCTCTCTTTGATAGCCCTTGACTGAATGACTGTTGTTACTAACTCAGCCATCTGGAACTGTGGTCGGAAAAGTGGTGCCTGTCCATTTTTAACCAATGCACTCTGTCCACATCAGCATGCCTTCCAGCAGCTGAGCTTGAACTAGTCTCAGTACGGGTTCAAGCATCATAGGAGGCACGTGTCTCCTGACTTCTTTTCTTATGACGCATTGAAGGCTCTCTGAAGTGATGGATGCTGTTCCTGTTCTTGTATCCCTTTCACTTTGGGGATTTTTGAAGTAAAGCAATCAACTTAAAGTAAACGTTTTTCCAAACAGCAGGCAGAAAAAAAAAATAAAAATATTAGAAGTTCTTTACAAAACAGTGCAATGATGTTCTTTGCAAAAGAAGAGATTCACCTAGCAGGGAGTAATGTTATTTGCACACTCTGCCCATGCCAGTGCTGGAAGGGGAAAGGTAAGACCAGTAGGTGACTGAAGATTAAGCACCAGAGTGGAAAACAAATTGAAGTGATGCTCAGAGTTGCATATACATGAAGAAATGCATAAGCCTTTGGGTTGGTGACTCACATGGGTGGAGTTTAATTTTGTGAGTACACTTTTTTCCTCCCAATATGGTGCTCACATTTCTAGTCCCAAGTGATCCTGAAAAAGAAAAAGCTGAGAAAGAAAGAGACCCCACCTTTTCCCTAGAATGAGGAAAAAAGTTTTTCTTCTATGTATTTTCTTCTTTCCATCCCCTCTTCTTCCTTCATTCTATCAGCATCAGCATTCATGCCTATATCCCCTCTTCAGGGGAACTTGCTTTGTGCCAGGCTGTTCTACTTAAAGGTTTCTTTAGCTTAACAGCCTGGCTCAATAACGATTTTTAAGATTTGAGTCATATGGCCTGCTCAGTGACATCTCTTTTCCCCTCAGCTCCCCTTCCCCCACACCTCATTTAAACTTTTCTTGGTGTCAACCCACCGGATGTTTCCAATCCAGAGCACAGCACAGGCATTGTGTGAATTATATACGTCAAACACTGAAGTTCAAGAGA
The DNA here is from genome assembly GCA_013401335.1 of Brachypteracias leptosomus. Taxonomy (NCBI): domain Eukaryota; kingdom Metazoa; phylum Chordata; class Aves; order Coraciiformes; family Brachypteraciidae; genus Brachypteracias; species Brachypteracias leptosomus. The sequence continues at coordinate 254,891 of VYZX01014190.1, read as the reverse complement.
GCTACGGTATGTACTGCATGGGTGGAGTTCAGGGGTTATTTGACAGGAAACATCTTGAGGAAGGACCTCTCTTTTCTGCAGCCTGCTGTTTCGTGTCTGCTCTCCGGGATGAACAGCAATCCCAGCCCAAACAGGGCCCCTCTGTCCGACCACTGAACCAAGCTCCTTGCTTGTTTCCAGTTGCTTTGGCTAGACAAGAAACAGCAGAGCTAATGGGCAGAAGGGGATAGTAATTTGCATTTGAATACAGCCCAACACAGTTACTCAATGTTACTGCTGGGTAATGGGAAAATTAAGCTAAAAGGGAGTTAACATATGGAAAAGAAATGTAGCTGATGCTGAGAAGACAGACAGCAGTTGCAGTGAATTAGTGGCCACAGCTGTTATGTGGGATGCCTTACTGCTCTCAGGGCAGGTAGCGTAGCAAAAGTAAATATTCCCTTTTACACACATTGTTACACAGTGTGGAGTTGCTGGAGAAAATAAATCAACCAACAGGAGGAAAATGGGCAGAAGGAGGAAAGTGATGTATCTGCAGTATTCAAAGTCTAGCAGTGAAAAAGCCACAGAAGCAAAGGAATGCAAGGGAAGGTATCCTGCCTTCCTTAAGAAAGTAATAAAACCCATAGAAATGTTTCCTTCCATTTGTGGTGGGCCACCACTGTTTTCCAGGAGTGAGTCTGGCTAATCACAGCAGTTCTGTGTGAGTCAGACAGAGCTCAGAGCCAGATCTTTATATGTCTTGCTGTATGTTATTATAGCTGAGAGCAATATGTGGTTACTGTCTCAGAGCTGTTTTATTTTATTCCCCCTTTTCTCAGGGTCTAGGTTTCCTTTCCTGCAGAGGACCTGACCAGAGTGACCCTAGGATGTGTTGTCCCAGGGAAATCAGGGGATGGATTGGGATGGGAAGGGTGTGCGGAATGAGCTCACTTGCCTCTCTGGGTCTTTCATTTCATTCAACCCTGCTGTGGTTTGCAGCATTCACTGCCGTGATGCAATCATGGCATGGACACACTGCAGAGTAATGTGGAAAGCTACAATGTCCACCTTCTATTTCTTTTTTTTAATATGTGAAGAGATATCCCTCCTGAATAAGTTTATAAGCTTTAAATATACACAAACCCATGGACAGATATTCTCACCTCTTTCCTTTCAAGACAAACTCCAGTCAGAGTATTGCCTTTCCAAACTAGCTAAATAAGTCCACCTTTTTTAAAGATGCTAAGACCCTGCAGTGCTCAATATAGTCACCTGAAACTTTCAGAACCTTTCAAATTTTGCCACACGTGTTCCAGAAAAATAAAAAGTTGTAGTGATGCTTGAATATTACTCTTTTTTCCCCAGTAGTGCCTAAGGTTTATTTACACATCTGCCAGCAGTACTGTTGTGTGGTGAGATGCATTGCATGGCTTTGAACTTCTCAAGCGTGACTGTAAAAGGATATTGTCTGTGCTTCTTACTGCTTATATCAGATGAGTCCCACTTCAGTCCTTTGTTTACTTTGCTGATCACATTAGAAATAATTAAAGTTTTTATCTGGTTGACATTTAGTAGCTTTGTTTAGCTGGGTTTTTGGTGTGGTTTTTTTTTTCTTTTAACAGATCATTTACTTATGAAGCCTGTTCCACGCTGCTGCTCAGCCAGTGTTATTATTACCAAATTCTTTCTGAGGGTTCACTACCTCCCTCATAAATCACTATGTTCCCATTTAGCAAATTTAATAACAGGATCTGGTTTCAATCCTCCCTACACAGAAAAGCCACTTCAGCTTTTCATTTGGACGAGGAACTTGATGGAATGTGCCTGGTACTCAGAGCAGCTCCCAGCCCTTGAAGCAGCTCCTGGCTGGGGCCAGCCACTCTGCCTGGGGCTGCATGTTACAGGAATGTGGGCATTCCTCACCTCTGCTGCTGGAAAAAGAAAGGAAAGGGATGAAGAAGAAAGGAAAAAAAAAAAGAGGTTTTTTTCATCAGGCTAAAAAAAGGGAGAAAGCATTCAAGTTCCAAGCTAAAAAAATCTTGAAAATTCTGAAAATACTGAGAATTTCTAAGGGGATGGATTTTTAATAATTACAGTGCCTGCATTAAGAAGTGTTTATATGCAAAGCCAACATAGCCACATTCTCAGGGAGTGCTAGCAACCAGGAGCACCATGAACAGGGTGGGCAAACAGGGCGTGTTGTGTCAGCCACGGGATGGTGCATCAGCCAGGGTGTGATGCAACAGTTTGTGCAGAACGGTACAGAGGAAGGGCACTGAAGCTCTGCCAGCTCTGCCCAGGGAGGGATGGTTTCCACCTGGCAAAAAGCCATGGCCTCTCTAAACTCTGCACCTACCTTGACAGATGCAGCTGCCCAGACAGAATTCCAGTGGGAACATGCAGCCACCCAGGTGCCAGGCTGCAGGATGTACCCAGCTCTTACACCAGGACAGGGCAGCAGAAGTGAGCACCTGTGGGAAGTGTGCCCAGGGAGAGGAACTGCTCCACTTAGTGACAGAGGTCTGGGAGGAGGGGAGTAGGTTGAGAAGCATCAGGGAGTGTGAGATGAACTACTGGAACTGCACCCTACCCGGAGACAGGTCTGACCGGTAGACAGTAAACACGATATGGAGGATTCCACATGCTCTCTCCATCTGGCAGAACGTGGTGACTTGAGGGGTAAGAGTCAACAGTGACAAGTTCCTTCCCAGTGCAGCAGGAGTGTCTCCTGACAACCCCACCTTTGCAGGTGGCCTTGGATAACAGGTATGAGGCTCTGCTAGTGGAACTGAACAATGATGAGGACGATGGTTCATCTAGGTTGGAGGTGTCTCTGAGGTTAAGTTGGCCTATGCCCTGCATCAAAACTACTTCAACACAGAAAAAAAGATGGTTCACTGTCATAGGAGACTCTCTTCTGAGGGAAGCAGAAGGTCCAATATACACACCAGACCCACATCTTAAGGAAGTCTGCCCCACCTCTGGGTCCTGGATCAAAGATGTGAAAACTTCCTACCCTGCTATGGCCCTCAGATTATTATTCATTATAGATTTTTAATGTAGGCAGCAATGAAATTGCAACAAGATATCCAAGGGCAATCAAAAGACTTCAGGGCCTTGGGATGACTGGTTAAGGGATCAGGAGCACAAGTGGTGGTGTCCTCTATCCTCCCAATTGCAGGGAATGAGAGAAGCAGGAAGAGCCAGCAGATCAATACCTGGCTCTGAGCCTGGTGTCACTGGCAGAATTTTGAGGGTTTTGATCATGAGTTAGTCTACACAATGCCAGGCCTGCTGGCAACAGATGGGTACACCTGTCTAAAATAGGGGAAAGAATCTTTGCACAGAAGTTAGCAGGGCTCATTCAAAGAGCTTTAAACTAGATTTTAAGGGGGAAAAGAGATAAAACAAGGCTCATTAGAGATAAGTCAGGGGCAGCATGCCAATGTTTGAGGGACCATGTGCTAGTGAGGTCCTTTGGTCTGTCTTCTCAGTGGAGGTAGGGGATGGAGAACCATACAGCAGCAAAGACACAAGAGTTATTGATGTGTTAGAAACCATGATCATGTAGGAATTACGGCTTCTACCCCCAAAAAGGTGGCAGGATAAATAGCTCAACTGAAGTACATCTACACCAGTGCACGCGGCATGGGCAACAAACAGGAGGAACTGGAAGCCATTGAACAGCAGGAAAATTATGATATACTTGGGAGAAAATGGCCTTATGTTGCACCAAGGGAAGTTTAGTTTGGCTCCTAGGAAAACTTTCTTGAGTGAAAGGGTTGCCAAGCACTGGAACAGGCTGCCCAGGGAAGTGATTGAGTCACCATTCCCGGAAGTATTTAAAAGACATGTTAGATGTGACACTTGGGGATATAGTTTAATGATGGACTTGGCAGTGCTGGATTAATAGTTGGACTTGATCTTAAAGGCCTTTTCCAACCTAAATGATTCTATTATTATTTGTACGTTTGACCCTGGCCATATACCCTCAGAGAGGAAGATGTACCAACTATCATCATATAGACATGGAGCAGCAAGAAGGCTTGGGTGCGGTTCATATCTCAGTCACAAACTGGTGCAGGCTTACAAGCCTTTATTAAGGCATAACTGAAATATATCCAGTCATTTGTTTACCCCCAAATCATATTCTCAGGTAGATGTTCCAGTAAAGCTCGTTGATACCTGAATACAAGCACGTATATAGGTTTTGGACTTGTTTCAACATATGTGCCTTGATTTGACCTATTCAGTACTTGGCTTTGACTTTAGCCGGCCCTAGCACAGAGGCTCCTTGGGAGCTCATGAGGTTCAGACATGACAGCTGAACACCTCACCTGCTTGGACCTGATTTTCCACCTGGGAGGTAAGGAGAGTATTCTTAATATTTGTCCTTATTTATCCTAGAACACCGTTTTTCCCCTCTCTCATCATGCCCTACCTCAGCTAGAAAAGGCATGATATGAGACCATTATCTCAGTCACATTTACAGGGATGTGGGACCACCTTCCCAGCACCCTGCAGCATGGCTTAGCAGTGGCAACAGTCTCCTTTGGCACTCCCAGCTTGGGCGGAGGCTTCATTCAAAATCCGTTAAAGCCAGTCAAAGATCCTCTTTGATTTCCAAGCAGTTTGGATTTAGGCTTCTTTTCCATCTAACAGGAGTCCCTTCCAAATCAGCTCCAAGGCATATCACTTGGATGCTGTGCAAAGGGTCTTCTAGTGCCAGTTTGAGCTCTGTGGGTATTAAAGAGCACAATGTTGTACTTTCAGTCAGTCACATTCTGCCAGCGTTTGTATTTTGAAGCAGAGGAGTGGGGAAAGGGGAGATAATCTCTCATGTAAGTGTATGAAATGTGCACCATTAGAACATAAGGACATCATAATGCTATCTTATTAAAACTATCATGGTAATGAAAATGGATTATTTACTTCATAACCCATAATGCTTTCCCAGAAAGTAGTTTCTGGATATAATTTTCAATTTTCTTTGAACCAGATGCATCCCTGACCACAATTGTTCTTATCGCTCACAGATGTTGCCACTTTCAAGCCACCAGAACAGAAGGGATTACCAGGGAGAGCCAGAGGGATGAAAACTGGCTTTGGGGCTGGTGAGGATCACAGGTCTGGTGTCCATGGACAGGACCAGAGCTCACCTGCCTGTGCAGGTTTGGCTTGCTAAGGACATACTGACATCTCCATCCTGTACCACTGCATATGACATGAAGAAACACAAAGCAGGAAGCCCCTGACATGGCAAGTTTTCCAGTTGCATATCAGCATTGTACAGCTGTCCTTTATGGTTTAGTTATAGCCAGAATTTAAGAGGGTTGTTTGGGTTATCAAGGAGGAATGACTTTATATATCACACTTAAAAGTGTTACTCATGGCTTTGATCTTTCTTAGAGTTGGGATGCAAGCAACTAGGAAGTCCACCTGGCTTGTTTGCATTAGAAACCAATGAATAACTTTCTGAAAGCTCAGCTTTTTGTAGACAGCACAAAGACCTAATGACAAAATCTTCCCATCTTCTGCCATGTGGGCAGCTCTGTAATCACCATCTGAGTGTCACTGCTGTGCCAGTCAAACCAGAACCTCAGAGGCTCTTTCCTAAGTGCCCGAGAAAAGAAGATGATGGAGGAGGTAGCAGGAGTTCAGGAAGGAAATTCAACTTTTAAGACCCTCCTAAGTCCAGGGAAGCTGTAGCTATATCTTTCCGTATCTGTAGGCTGAAGCCACGTGAGGCAAGACAATTGTGCAAATCTACATGTTATATTTCAATGCACGCACATGTACATATTTCACGTGCAGTCCCCAGTGGGGCTAGCATTGGGGCACCAGTACAGTTGACTGGAAGGGCTGTTCTTCATCAGTAGCAGATCCCTGCCAGCAGGTAACAGCTCTTTTACCATCAGAAGGGGCAGGGAGAGCACTGCTACTGTTACCAGCTCCGGACTGGCTATCAACTGCCTGTCTCACTCTTCCCAGTGTGGCTTACACAGCATTACTTAGACACTGTGAAGAGGTTTGATTCAAGCCTGCACTGATCCCGGTGGCCAGATGAAGCACTGTGTGAACTTGTGAGGTGGCTGAGCACAGAACTGCAGCCTTGTACTATCTCAAAGACTGGATCATCCTGGAAGCGAGCACCCGCCATCCAGCTTTGTGAGCAAAGCCTGATTTGCCTGTTTCGTATTTCAGCCATCTGAACATCTGTGTTCAATCATATCTGACTGTGATGTGAACTCTTGAGTACACAAATGCTAGCAATGATCTGTGCAATTTCATCAATAGTTGGCAGTAATTGGCAGCCGTGCTGTCTAAGGGGCTCTGAGCTCCTGACCAGCACTGGCAGCTCCTGAGCTCAGTTCCTGATGCATTTACAAGAACACGGTAACAAAAAACTCCCTGAAGTGTTTGTGGTTTAACCCCAGTAGGCAGCTCAGCCCCCCACAGCTTCTCACTCCCTCCACCCCATGTGGGATAGGGGAGAGAATCAAAAGGGTGAAAGTGAGAAAACGTGGGTTGAAATAAAGACAGTTTAACAGGTAAAGCAAAAGCTGTGTGCTCAAGCAGAGCAAAAAGAAGAATTCATTCACTACTTCCCATCATCAGCCACCTCCAGGAAAGCAGGGCTCCATCGCATATAACAGTAACTTGGAAAGACAAATGCCATAACTCTAAATGCCCTCCATTTCTCCTTCTTCCTCACAGCTTTTATTGCTGAGCACATCATATGGTCTGGGATATCCCTTTGGTCAGTTGGGGTCAGCTGTCCCAGCTGTGTCCCCTCCCAGCTTCCTCTGCACCCCCAGCCTACTCATTGGCAAGGAAGGGTGCAAACCAGAAAAGATCTTAACACTGTGTGACCACTGTTCAGAAGTAACTAAACCATTCCTATGTTATCAACACTGTTTTGACTACATATACAACTATATATGAGTTACTATAAAGACAATCAACTTTATCCCAGCCAAACCCAGGACACTCATTTACAAGAACTGGACATCAAAAACAGCCAAGGTTGAGGCAAAGGAGAAGGATTCAATTATTCCAGCTTCAAAGCATTGTCGAAGCAACACTATATTTTGCCCAAGGCAAAGTCAACCCTCCACTGACCATTTGTCACCAGTAATGCTGTGGCCCTACATCCCCGCTGTCCTGGTTAGCAAAGCGCGAACCATTCTGTGAGTGTGGCAGTAAAAGGGGAGGTCAATTGAGAGCCAGATTCTGACTTTTATAAATTCAGGGTTAATCATAAATCACAAGAAAGCTTTCAGATTAGGCTGAGAATATAATAAAAACTTTAATGGAATTGTGTTATTTAAAGGTGAAAGCAATTTATGAGACAAAAGAATTACAGGAAAAATTTCTTCCATGAAGATGACCCCAGCTGCTGCCTGCTCATGGTCACATGTCACTGGGTTTGTCCTTTTTTACCTTCTCTTCACACTGCAGCTCTATCTATGCTTCCACTATCTCAGCAAAGCCTTGGACACAACTGCTGCCCTTGCTGCTCTGACAGGTGACCCAGCATTTAATTTTTCTGTAATCAAGATGACCTCAGAAGTGGCCTGTGGTCTGTTCACAGCTTTGTGAAGCCCTTGCAAGGTGCTTATAGTCACATGAGTCTCAATGGTGTGTTTTCAACCTCACTTGAGATCATAAGCTTGCCCCAGGTCTTGCTGCACATGACTATGTGTCTGAGCCCTGATAGAACTTAGAGACAGGCTGGATAAAATGTGCCATTGTACTGATGTGCCTTTTCTCTTCTTCCAGGTAGTAAAAGTAATTGCATTCAGTCCTCTCCTCTGTCCGTCTCCACGCAATCTATTGAAAGGAGACAGGATGGGTGAGGAGCTTTCAAAGGAGTGCTCTTCCTCACTTCTTTTCACTTGCAGTGTGAAGAGGTCTACAAATCCTGCCATGAGCACAGCTCTTGCACCTCAGCTCTTCCTGTGCTGCCTACTAGAAGGCAGTAGGAGCAAGCACTTAAACAAGGTGCACTCTCCTACCAGGGTTTGAACCACCCCCGCCTCAAGGGCTGTTAGGTGTGCAACTGTGAGACTTGTTTTTCTTAAAAATTCGAGCCTGTGTTAAAAATAGAGTTCCTTTCAGCCTCTGTGGTGCCCATACGTTTGATGTGCGGAACATGTCCTTATATGAACCCAGGGGCTATTCAAACCTGCAAAGGTTTTGTTCATTGTATTTATCTGAGAGAGCTACAATGAGAGCCCGTCCCTGTATCCTGCCTGCATGGCTTGCTACCCTTCCTGAGAGCTCATTAGGCAGCTGAATTGCACACAGAACCTGACCAAAAGCCCACTAGAGCCAGTGAATGATTCTCTATTGATCCAAGCCCTTGAACTGCAGTGGCACAGATGAAGCAAATTGTGCAAAGTTTTTGCTTTCAACCCATTAGGACAATATTTGAATTTCCTTGCTTTGTCTCTTCTTTTTCTTCCCTTTTGTCTTTTTTGGACTTTGAACTATTTGGTTCAGACAGATTTCCCCTCTATAAACCTGCTTGCATTTCTAAATGCAGTTACTAATAGCGGGAAGATGAGCAACAGGCAGAAATGAAGGCAAAACTGCAGTAAGTGGAGCTTTCTTTAACACACTAACAGCCAGGAGAGAGGGAGTGAACCACAAGCTATTAGAAGAATAATTACGGTATTAAAACAATAACAACAAGAAATCATAATATATTATGGCTTTGCAATTAAATAGCATCCTTTATCTGATGAGCTCCTTGTGCTTTACAAACTTCAGTTAATTAAATCTTCCTCACACACACGATATGCAGAAGGCAGTAATCCTCAGGAAGAGTTTCAAATGACTGCATTAGCTGAGAGTACAAACCACACTGTTCTTCCCCAGGAAATGAGCATTTTTCCTTGGAAAAATCATGTTTGCTACATCTGCTCTGGAAAAGCTCCTCCCCATTCAAACAGAGAATTAGCTGAGGAAATGAAAGCTTCTTTTATCTGAGTTTAGACAGGGCAGTTTAGGGCAAGAGAACCTGAATTTCTTAACAAGCAGCTGTTAAAGTCTGTGAAAAAATCATAGCTGGAAAAGAAGAAAAAGCAAAGGTCACATGGATGCTGCATTAACTGCGACATCATCTTGCTTTTCTGCCTCCTATTTGCTTGTTCTTCCCTTTGCCTGGTTTGTTGAACCAGCAAGTCCAATGATGTGAGTTTTCAGCCTGGAAACAAACTTTCTTTAAAAGAGGAATAAAAAGTGCGGGTATCTCCTCTGCACAACTTGCACCAGCAATAGACTGGGAAATGAATGCTCCTTTAGGTGTATGCCAGCTGTCGACCTTACACTAAACAATGTTCTTAATTAGTGGTAATGAGTTGGCAAACTCATGAAAGTTCATATCCAATTATTTTTTATAATTATGATCACTTAAAGACAATAGCATGTTACAAATGATGACTAACAAGGACAATGCAAATGTCAATTAGAAAATATGGTTCTAATCATCCCAACTTGCCTTAAAGCACAAATCACTTGTTCAAAGGGAAAAAAATGCTAGGGAAAGGCAGATAACTGTGTGCTGGGAAAATAAAGAGCAGAGCTACTCTGCTTACCACACTGGATGCTGAAAGGATGGCACAGAATTAATGAGGAAGTGCCATGAAATATCACACCAAGGGGTCCTTCCCATAGTACTGCACTTGTTGACCAGAAACCACCTGCATCTTCAGAGCAGCCCTGTATTGGGGGAGACAGGTGAGTGGTCTGAGGATCTGCATCACCACTTGCAAGGCACCTGCAGTGAGATCCAGTTGCCTTGACGAGAGTAGCTAGTGCCATTTTATACACCTCAGGATATTTCACTTAATTTTCAGCTGCCTATTTTAGACTTACTCATCTATCCTAGATATTCACACATGGCTGGCAGATCGTAGAAAAGCTGTGCCCCCCTGGAGGGGCAGCTGGAAGGCAGATGGGTTACGTGATGGAGCAAAACTATATTAGATACTTGTGTTTAAACATCTGAACCAAGCAAGGAGAGATTTCAGGTCCTATCAACCTTGTGCTGGCCTTGCAATATCACACCTCGACTGGTTCAGCATGAACCTTTCCCACCAGATATTCTCTGAAATTTGCAAAATGTGAAAGTATAAAGCAAGAGCAGAGTTCTGAGCTCAAAAAATATGTTGTATATTCAAGCAGTGCCTTGTTGCAACTGCCTGGTGATTGTCTTCTTAGGAAGTACTGTACTGACATATGGAATAAAATGGCTTTCTCCATGGAGGGTGTACACCTCAGATCAGGAGCCAAGTGAGCACGTTCAAGGGAGTTTGTGCCACAAAGTGGGGCTCTCAAGGAGAAGCATCTCTGGGCTTGCAAAACTTGAGTTTCTGTGTGAGTGATGACAGTGAAGGCAGGAGAGGCTTTCAGATTTCAGGGGTAGACGCAGTGATAAAAGTCCCTTTGAGGACTTTCTCTTACTTTGCTGGCACTGTTGAAGATTGGAATTTTTTAGATTGTTTTTATGGAGTTCATTTGGGGATATATATATTTTTGCCTCTACCTTGAAGGACATGGTAGAAAACTGTCCCTCTGGAGCACAAAGTAAGCATTATCCAAACACTGTTAAATAGAAGACATCAACCCGCAAAGTGAAGGAAGGAGATGTCTTCCATCCATCACAGTGACACTGCTGAAGGCCAGGAGATGAAGCTTTGATTTTGTCTACTTTGACAGCACCCATTCAGCCAGTGAATCTCTGGCACATTGCACATAGCTCTGAAAGGTAACTGGCAGCATATATGACTTATAGATACACAGACATGAGCAAACACGATGAAAAAAATATCAGTGTAATATAGAAAGCAGAAGGCAGAGAGGGATGTGAATTATTCTCCCCTTAGAATATGGGTGCTCGAAACTGTCATTTGTGCTGCACCAACCAACTCAGAAAGCAGAGTCTGTGCTCAGCATACAAATCTTGTCTTGAATATCATATCTTGGTAGGTTCAAGGTGGATTTTACTAGGGATGTTGAGCTCTCCCAGGGTGTGTGTGTGTGTAGGGTTATAGGGCAGGAGCCAGGCCATTTGGCAGACACCAACTTCTTTCCTGGCCCCAAGTTGAGTGGTTTCCTCTCTTCCATACATTTCTAAGCAGCATTTTAAGTATTTACAACTATGAAGGATTAAAATCAGTATTCTGCACCACCCTAAAAAATCAAATTTAAAAAAAAATATCACAAGATAAAAAGGTAAGTCACTTTTCTTGGTACTCCTACCTTTTTAACTTTAAATCCTTTTTACCATGACATAACTGAGTACCTCCATCATTGACCACAGCATAATGTAGTTTTAAATACATTAGCTTAGGTACTAATAGCAGTCAGGCTGCAACAGCTTGAATTTGCCACTGGCAGGAGATCCTATTTGAAAAGCCTAACAAATTAGGTCAGGCTCTGAGCTCTGTGCTGGCAAACCTAGACTGCTGTCACACCAACCTGGGCAGCTGGAGGACAGCTCTAACTCCAGTTGACTTGAAGTCACCACCGGGCTAACAGGGTGTGTGTGCAGCTTCAGGCTGAAAAGTCATTCTTTAACCTATATGAAAATACATTTAACTAAGGAGTAACCCCTCTCCAGAAGCCCCGCAGGAAACAGCAGATATATTACTGTGTTCAGTGACAATAAGACCTCTGGGAATGGCAGATAATTTATATTACATAGAGACTGAGATGGCTGGAGGTTCAGTACTGCCCACTTTGCTGTCTGCTTTGGTTGCAGATGAGTGCTTAAGTTCTGGTCACTGGCATCTCACAGATTTTGCCATGAGAGTGGACGATAAATCCGTCATGAGCTCCTTGTCTGGGGCATCTTTGCATCCTCTCCTCATGTGCCTGGATATGTTATCCATGTTTACAGGCCATATTTACATTGGGGAGCTACTTGCAGAGATACCCACACTCACCACACCCAAGTGGTTACTGGAGCAGGACGTTTAATGTCTTCAGCAGATCTCTACCCAGAAAAGTTAGACTTGTTAAGAGGCAGCTGGTTATAAGCCCAAGGACACTTGGAGGTTACACCACTTTTCACATCACAGTTAGATTTGTCTGCATGATGCTGCATGACACTGTGTGGATGTCCCAGCTGTTTCAGAGCTCTTCCCATTGGACTCCTGTGCAGCTTCGTGCAAAAAATAAGGTATGATTCCCAGGGAGACTAATAGAATCATTTAGGCTGGAAAAGACCTTTAAGATCACTAAGTGCAACCATAAATTAACTTGCAGGAAACTACAAAATCAGTGGGGAACATATTGGTCCAGCATGAGGGCTGATCACACCCAGACAAGGTTGGAGGAGCTCAAGGGTCACTACACTTCTCTGATGCTGACATAAGGTCAGTTTTCTCTTGTGCACAAATTTAGATCGGTAGCTGGCACATGTGTATTTGAATTACTGTTTCAACTAGGCACAAAAACCCCTAGATTCAAATAGTTTGTTACAGCGACATACCTGTGCTTTCCAAAACTGACAGAACAATGTGTAAAATAATATCCCTAAAACAGAGAGACATTGTCAAGAAGTCATCCTATTTTCACACTAGCCAGTGGCTAGCCAGTGTAGCTGGCTGTGTAGCTAATACCTTCCATGTGGGAATATAAAGATAACTGGATTGAATCATGCCTTTCAAGGCATTTTGTGAGCTGGAACATCCCCCCAGCCTGCACAGTACCCAAAGCAGGACAGGGACTTGGAGCACACATTTTGACTCTATGCATTTGCTTCAGGCTGAGAGCAAAGGAATTAAACAGCTACTGATACTCTGGCTGCAAAGATTTATCTGAGGCCAGTTCCTGCCCCTAGCCCACCCCTGCAGCTCTGTTGCATTTGTTGTCATTGCCTAAATACAATTGAGGGTGGGGCTACATGCTGCTAGCTCTCTTCTTCCTCAGGCCAACACCAAACCCAGCAACATCCCCTCAGCATACCTTCATCTTTTATTCTTCATCTATTTGCTCTTCTCTGTCTCAAATCAGCCAAGGGGAAACACACCACTGAGAGGGAGCTCAGCAAGCTGCCCCCAACAGGGACTCTCTTCCCCTGGGACTCTCTTCAAACTGATCAGCTCCTTGTTGCATCTTGAAGACTGGTTGGTTCCTGGTTGATATATCTCTAGCCTCACCCACCATCCCAACTGTGATCACCTGGGGGCAGGCAGGGTCTCACACAGGTGGGCCAGGTTCTGCCTCTGGGCCTGAAACCACTTGGGGAACAAAACATGTTGCTGGTTGTGACTCATCCATAGGTCAACTCCAACTCAGGGCCCACAGCCCAGGCCCCAGCACTTCAGGGTAGGACCTCCAAACTCTTTTTTTCAGTTTTTCACTTTTATGTTTAAGCTTCTGCTGCCATGAACCTTCATACACTGATGAAGGACAAAATGAGGAACTCCAAAATGCAATTTAAATTGGTTGGGAACAAAAAAGATGAGGAAAAGTAGAGTGAAAAAAGTTGACTATGCCTGGAAGAAATGGCATTCTGTTGTTCAGAACTGCACTTAGTAATTCTACCATTACTATAACAGAATACAATGTCATAACTTGGACATCGCTGCTGTTCAGGTGCTGTTTCATAGAAGTGACGGAATGTGCAGCTTGTGGTGCCTCTTAAACAAATAAATTTAACTGCCTCAGTAACATTTGGAAATTCAAGATAAAGCCAAAACCCCATGTCTCATATTAACAAATTACTAGCTCCTAAAGCAGGCCTGCATAGCCCCTTGTACAATTAGTGACAGATATGGTCCCTGTGACATATTAAGTGCATGTAAAATAGAACAGGTCTGTATGATGTATGATAACTGGGTAATGATCGTAAGTAATGGTCTGTTTGTACATCTGAACAAAGCAAAGAAAGCAGTTAGCCCTTCCCATGAGCTCTCCATCACCAACGGGCTGTCATGTTTCTTTAGCTTGCTTGGAATAGAGGAGAGGAGAGGAAAAAAGAAGCTACTGGGAAAAAACCCCAAACAATAAAGAAGGGTGGAAAGAAAGAAGAGCAGAGCAGGTTGTTCCAGACACCCAGGCTGGGTTACCTGAATGCCATATTCTATCCCCCGATTTTTGTGTTTCAGTGGCTGATGCTCTTTGCCATCCAGGTTAATGTGCCTCTCCACTAGTTCCTTCCCTGGCTCCTGGGCAATCAGCATGTCTGATCTGCATGTCTCACCCTAGACACCCCCATTCCTGTACTTTCCCCCTACAGAACCTTACTCATGCCCCAGGTCATAGATAATTCTGTGGAAAAAACAGCTCATTGCTAAGGAGCTACCTCTTTCTTCCTCTCCTCTCTTCTTCCTCTCTCCCAAAAACCACCAGCACCAACAACAATAAAACACAGCCAAACAAAAGAAAATACAAGGGAAAGAAAAGACAAGATAAAAAGAAAAGAAAAAAAGTTGAATTGCTAGAGAAGAGATAAGGAAAGAGTAAAGAACACTGTTATGGTAAAACAGATCCACCATGCTCATTTGAGTGGAGACTGTGCAAAACTTTGCTAGAAAGTAGGAAATGTTCAAGGGGAAGGAAAATGTGATTTGAGGAAACAGACAGCACCTAAGGAGATTAGTGCTCATCAGGCTGCAAGTATAGAAGAAACAGTTACAGGGGAACTATGAGAGATCTATAACATCATGAGTCCCACTGAGTTGGTGATGAGAGAGAAATTATTCCCAGTCCCTGCCAGTTGACAGCTAGGGGCTTTTAAATAAAACAGCTGCCAGATCCAGACCAAAGCAAATCAACACAAGATGTTTCTTCAGACAACGTACTAATCCGTGGAACTCCCCACTGCTGCCATCTCCCTGTCTAAGTTTACTTTGTAATTTTCTCTACAGTCCACGCAAGATTATTTTCACTTTCAACTCCATCTCCCTGCATACCTCAGAAATCCTCTCCACAGTATTTCCTTCATGCACATCCATTTGAGCTCCCAGTATCATCACTGTAGCTAGCTGGGTTCAATATTTGCTTTTACTCTTCTACTAATTGGCATTAGTGTATAAGGCAGCATCCCAAAAACATCTCCTTTTCATCCCGAAAGCCATATACACTTTTTATGACAGCCAGAATACATGAGTTGTGTAATTCCCTGTATATTGCAAAGGCAGAAGACACTGACCTGCAGATAGGAACTGACACAAGATTCATATCAGATTTCCCCTTCTGCTCAGTTGACTGTGAGTTTACTTCTGAATTCAGCATCTCTGCAGATCAGGAGGTGCCAGACTGGGATTCAGGTATTTCGAGTATGTTATCTGTCATCTTGTTCTGTTGTCTCTAAGTGTATCAGTAACTTTCTCAGGGTCACTGGGACATCATCACAACCCGTAAATTCTGCAAAAGTGCTCTTCTCCCTTGGTGTACGAAGGGCCAACACCACAGAAACTCCAGAGGCAGTTTATCCTCCTGCCTGGAAGTGAAGAGGAAAGGGCACAGAGGGTGAGACTGGCATGAGAATGTACTAGAGGCATCTGCAGATTTTCACACTCCCATAACTCAAAACAGCATGAAAAACAATCTTCTTTAATCTTTAGTAAAGAGCAGGCTGTCTGAGGACTTCACAGGGAAATCCAAAATGCTGAAGGATATCATGGAAATAAAAGATACATTTTACCTCAGGTCAAACAGAAAATAGAGAGAATGAGCTTCAGAGAAGACAGCTGCAGGTAGGAGCAAGTGTAAAATACGAAGGGAAAACACAGGGCCAGGGTAGAAACAAACAGTAAAAATACATTCTTTATTCTTGAGCTTTGATTTCTGAATGGCTGGTGGAACTTTTCTATGAAGGAGGCTGTGTGTGGTTTAAGTTTGGAGAGTTTTTGTTGTGTTTTTGTTTGTTTCAAGGAAGAAAGCAACTTCTGTGAAGTGGTAGGTGAACAAAGGGGGTTTTTAGTATATCTGATACTTATTTGAAGAAGAGGGCGAATTCCTTGGATTTGCATACAATACACAATATGTTACATAAAGCTGCTGTAGATTAGAACAATTCAGCATCATTTCACTGGAGATATGGCCACTCAGATTCTTCAGATGCCTTAACATCTGTGCTTAGGCTGTTTTTAAATGTTAGTTTTTGTCAGTCAAAACATTTTCACTTCTGCAACACTCAATTCTGAGATCATCCCACCTCCTACCCAAAGAATATTCCTGGCCTTTTGGCAGCATGGTATCTATTTTATTTAAAGGAATAGGAAGACTGAAAAAATTATTTCATGATAAGAAATCGTGAATCATCAGGTTGAGTTTGATGTTCCTCCCTCGTACAGTGAAATAATTAATCATTACAAAATCTACCTGCAAGAACTGTAGATTCTTTGCCAAATCTTGACATCTTGTTGGGTTGCTGTAGGGTCAACAGCTGGAGGTGACATGTAGGCAGGCCCTGGATGACGCAGTTGGGTTGGGCGAGGGATGGACCTGGCAGCCACCATGGTTAAGAATAAGCTTGTTAAGAGATGACGATTATGTTCCCACTGAGGGTTGGGCAGGAACTGGGAGTTCCCCTCTCATGTAGACACCAGGTGTTGCTGGCAGGAATGTTGTCTGCATATTGCTTCTGAGAAAGCTTCTCCTGCCTTCCACAGAGGTTACACTAGTATCTTTAACCTCTGATTTGAGAAAGAAAACACAATCCACACATTGTCCTTTCCAGCAATGCTTGCCACCAGCGTGTCCTTGGTGACCCTCATCTCACTCAAAGAACTAGCTCAGTGCAGAAATTACTGTGCAAAAATGCCTGATAATCAGTTTTGCAATAGTTCGTTGAAGTGTCTCTAATGGTCCCTTCTGGCATTTGTGTTTGTGATTCTTTGAACATTCACCCCTGCGGTCATGGGCAAACAGGTTTGGCAGAGATAGGGTTAGAAACCAGGAGATCCTGCATCCTGTTCAATTCACAGACCACTAGATCAGCCTTTTCTCACTGTCTACTTACATGACAGTAGAGCCATATTTAATCTAATTTTCAGATTGAAAAGTAATGTTGGAGCCTTTCACCAGTTTATTTATCCTTTCAGCTTTGTCCAGCTCTTTATGCTCAAGCCTATTAGGTGATTCTGATGAACCAGAGCCCAATGAAGCTAAGATCCTTGTCTCAGGAAACTTCTCCTTTTTCGCTTTTCAACAAAAATTAAAGGAAAAAATGTCCCCTTATTACAGCCCTCACCTGCTGAATCATCAGTCAATACCCTACCTGTGTGTAGGAGGCTTTTTAAAAATTCTACACTCATTATTCCCTGACCTAGTGATTTATATTGTGGTCCTTTGTGGGAAGAAAATGTACTAAGGTCGCAAAGTGGGGGACTGAAATCAATAGCACATTGTAATAGATTGAGCAAATGGTACCCTAGATGATAGAAAACTGCAGGCAGAAGGAAGGGAAATACTGGGGCTGTGTGAAATATGCCAATTTAAGTTCTCATGATTTTGACAGATCAAAACCCATGAGGTTTTATTTGAGGTGGATTTGCTTTCTCAGAGGTCTCATTGAAGCCATAGCATCAGACAGAGCCCATCACCCCATGCACAGCTGAAAAGAGAAGAGAGATGTCTGGTGAACTTGCCAGATGAATTTATATATTAGTGAGACTTACCAAGCATTTTCAGAAAGTCCTAGGATGCTCTTCTTATTCACACCGGAATATTTCCTGGAGCTGAGTAGCATCCAATTGTTCTTTCTTCCAAAGGCTTCAGAGGACAACTCTTTATCAGGGAGTGCAATGTTAGAACAAGTGGTAATGGTTTTAAACTGAAAGAGGGTAGGTTTAGATTAGATATTAGGAAGAAATTGTTTACTGTGAAGGTGGTGAGACACTGGAACAGGTTGCTCAGAGAAGTTGTGAATGTCCCATCCCTGGAAGTGTTCAAGGCCAGGTTGGATGGGACTTTGAGCAATGTGATCTAGTGGAAGGTGTCCCTGCCCATGGCAGGGGGCTTGGAACTAGATGATCTCTAATGTCCCTTTCAACCCAAACCATTCTATTATTCTACAATAAAATCTGAGGCAGGCCACCTTTGAGGAAAACAAATAAATAGTTCAGCATTAACCTCAGAGTTTCTGCTTGGCTTAATATGAAGTCTTTGAAAATGCTTCTCTTTAAAATCCTTCTTCAAGACGTTCAGAGGGTGTGGACCTGGCATGTACTTTGCAAACTGGGAACTCTTCAACATTCTCGTGGTGTACGGGTACGTACCAAAAATGCCTGGGTGTTATCTACATACCCTGCATCTGCTAAAAGGGCACTCACAGAAGCAATTTCTCTCTTCAGTCATGTTCAGCATTGGAAAAGTAGAGGTATTCTGAGGAGGGAAATACATTTTCTGAGTACCTACCAATGCCAATCTCTACTGCATTTTGTGCAAACCAGGACTGATGTGACTTCAAAGACCAAAAAATGCCCTGAGGTATAATGCATTTATCAAGGTGTTTGACTGGATAAGTCTCTTCTCTCTCAACTCTTTGGAGTTTTCCTGGCATGAGATAATAACAAAACAAACCCTATATTGCCTATGCACATTCAGTTAAGATCAGCTGAATTAATTTCTCTTCATTAAGACAGTTATTACTTTGCCAGTTGCCTCTGGATTTTTACATCCTGTGAACCCCAACTGCAACATGTAGTGCAGTTCTGAGCATACAAAGAAATATTAGCTGAAGTTTGCTGATAAAAATAAGCAGGAAATCTCTGTGGAAATAGGTCTCATAATTTTCCACACCAGTTTCTCCAACCTTACTGTTAACAAACCTTCAGGGAAATATTTGTTTTAATTTTCAGCTCCTTTAAAAGGAAAGTTTTAGCTCTTTCTATTTTTGTTCATTCTTAGTTAATCTTATGGTAAGTAAACCAGCAAAGTTCAAGTTCAGTGTGAGACCAATCCAGAGAAGCACTTAACACTGTGAAATGTCCTACTGACTTCCAGAGGGACTGCTTGAACTTTTCAGCTTCTTTCGTGCTTAAGTGCTTTGCTGCTGGGGAACTTCTGATCATTTGATCTGAAAATGTGACCTCAGGAATGTATCCCAGGTGGGTGCCAATTTTGTTCCTGGGGAGGCAGGAGAAAGGAAAGCAGGGTGTTATCTCAGGGGTCGTTGGCACTCAGCTACAGAGGTCCAGATACCAACAGAGATGCCTGAGAGGTGACTGCTATGAACACATCCATGACATCAGGAGATGCAACTGCCCCAGTTTTGTACCCTGCCTCCCCGCTGGACACTGCAGCAGAGACAGCAAAGCAGTGGCCCCACTGCAAAGTCCAGAATATCTTTACAAAGCCAGTGTCACCAGAGGTGTAAGGTGATACACAGCTGATGAGGTACAGGCACGCAGCCTCTTTCCATCACCCTCCAATTCAGAAGGGCAGAGAGGACACCAAATCCAGGGATGGCAGAAAGATTTGCAGCTGTTTGCAAAGGTGCAAGGGTGTCAGAGTCCTTCATCAGATGCTGTTGCCAGCACCTTAAGATGTAAAGAGATGGTCAAAGGCTGCTGCACAGACCCACCTGGCATCTCTGTAACTTGGGACCTATAGTGCATTTTCGTTACATAACCAAAGCTTTTTAACACAACCACTCCTCCAGCGCTGCTCTGCTATAGCCGATTATTATGGAGGATGAAAAACGTTGTTATTTTTAACAGCTGGATCAAGGCTCAGTGGGCTTAAAAGGATATTCAGAAGCAGCTGTTTCTGTAAGGCTTTCAAGTCAGTGGTGACCACTGCAAAAGCTGTTTGCCTCTGTTTTGGAGACTGCTTTTCCATGGCAGTTGTGTTGCCTTGCAGTTATAAATGAGAGGCTGAATCCTTTTTCCATAGACATTGTAAACTACTTGCCATTCATGCAGACGATGCAACAACAACTTTCCAAGAGGTTCTTTTCTGTCACATCTGGAAGCACAAAATAATACCAGTGCTTCTGGAAGGAAATATCTCCATCCATATCCTATTTTTCACATAGGACATCTATCCCTGAGCACCTATTGGCAACAGCACTTCACACATTGTGCAATATTAGCATCATTTAACCAACAGCCAAGTCATTCTTAAATTCCAAGGAATGGTAGTACTGTTATGTTAAAAGAAGTAAGAAAGTGAGGGTATTTGAACAGTGGCATTCCTGATGTTCACTTCTGTGCTTAGGCAATGCTGAGCATACTGTAAGTCATTGCAGTATAAAACTTGAGTAGACTGGGTCTGGGCATCTGAAGAAAGATGAAAGGGGAAAAAAAGTTGTGGTTTCTGCCCCTCATCCCCCCAGAAAAGCAGGATTTTTATCATAGATTAGGTAATCAACTTCCTATGTTCCCTCAAAAAAAATGAAATTGTTAAGAGAACTTTCATTTTTTTATCTAATCCAGATGCACAAAACTCAGACCCAGACCTTGATCTTCCTAAAGTTTTAGGAACTGGGATAGTGGTTTGTTTCACTCCAAGGGTTCTGGCTGAGGTTTCCCATGCCTTGGAGGTCCACTGTGTTGGGGGGAAGTGGGCTGTCTCTCTTCTCTGGCATTACATCAGGAACAAGACAGGAAGGATCCTATTTTTATAGATCAGTCATTTCAGGCATTCTAGGTCTCAAACTATTCAAATTTATTAAACAGCTTATTCAAGCCTTACACACCTAAATTCCATTCATTTTCTGTACCTTCTTAGACCAGCAGTGCCTGTCTGACAATTCCTGGATACTCAGAGCATGCTGTGGATCTTTATGGTTCATTGAGCATCTGGAAGCATTTCCAGTTGTGTTTCTGTTAAAGGTGAGATTCCTGTTGTGCAACTTGAACGAGCCAAAAGCCAACTGACTGGAGTAAGCCAAGTCTAACTTTCCTTATTGTCAGTGACAAAGAAACATACTTTTCATCAAAGGATAATTTCTTATACATCAAACATCTATTTTAGGATGGGGCAGCTAATTAGGTACGTGATTTATTGTAGTCACCATATCCAGTTGGCAAAGGCTAGGTACAAATTTAATTCTTGACAGCTGAGGAGAATTAAAATCAAAACAAACTCTCAATGGTTTTAAACAAGTAGAAAATGTATCAAAACCAAATTATGTCCTTGGTTGCATGTTGTATTAGATTGAAATGCAGTGAAAGATTGTCAAGAAACAAAGTATGATTCTTCAACAACCAGTGTAACTTCACAGTACAGTTTAATCATACAGAACTATGTTATTCAGGGCGTACAGCATTGTAATAAGACTAAGATTGATGTGAATGGACAGTGCATGGGGACAGCTGGGTGTGGAGGAACCAGCAGGAGCATACAGCTGGGACAGGGCTCTCAGAATGGGCTGTGTTACAGACATATAGATTAGCAGGTCATGAAGCCCCCAGCACATCTACCTGCAGCTTCACAAGACACCCAGACCTGGAGATGAAGAATGGTGGTGACCTGATAATTCACAGAGGTGGTACAGGATGGAGGCACTCATCACTGCCAGACCCAAAAGAGTACAGAAACGCATATTGGAAACCTACACATTCTGAAGGAACCTTGGGAGACCCCAGAAAGGCTTGACAGTTGGTGTCACTTGTCCTCCATGTCATTGCAATAGACCCTGGATCTAATATTTCAACACAAGCATTGTGGTGTCTGCCTGCTGGGCTGATATTGGGTCTCATGCTACTGCTCATGAGTGAAACTGAGAGCATGAACCAGTGACAACTTTTTCTTTCTATTTGTATTTTAAGAAAAATCACCTTTCCTTACTGTAAGGTTCTGGATATTGCCATGACTATATGTGGCATGGATATTTCCTGCACTTGTCTATAAAATGTTGTGACAGTATTCATGTGTATGTAGACTGCATTCAAGCTGCCAGTTTAGAGCAGGAGATATTTCTTCTTAAGTGAAGCAGAGTGTACACCGCATTTCTGTGAACTAAGAGATATCAGTTGGAGAGAGCTGCTGTTTAGAGAAGTATTTCTTTCTCCTCTTGATTCTTGATGTGGAAAACAAAAAAAAAAGGCTTCAGAGAACTATTTGGCCTGTCTCAGAAATAAAGATATAATGCCTGGAAATGACTGATGCAAACTATTATTAAGGGAGATAAATTCATACATTTCAGCAGAGTTAGATGATGATGAAGTTGAAGTTAATTCAATCTTGCAATCAGATATAGCTATTGTTTCGGGAACAGTATCATCTAACAGATCTGGTCTGTATCATCTTGATGTTTACAAATAAACATTGAAGTGGAATTTAAACTCTGGATAAAATTAAATTAGAAGGAGAGTCACCTCCTATGGTGCAGTGAATATACTGCACTGATCATTAACAAGTGGTTTCTCCTTTGGTAGTTCTGCACAAATAAGTAGTTGCAAAATAACACCAAGCCTTATTATTACATTTCAGATTCTTTCATTGTACAATATTATCTTCCTCAAACTGCAAAAAATTCTGAGTCACATGCTTAAAATAGTAAAATTATCTTTAAAATAATGAAATTTCATTCAGGAGTTGCCAGAATGTTTTAAATCCAAAGGTTACACCCTGTCATACTGTTGTTTGCCTTTGTGGAATATAGAAATGATACTATGAAAAGTGTCAATGTTCAGAATATTTTTTTTCATTCAGCTGCCACCCTCTGCCCTTCTCTCTAACCTGCAAATATCTTCAGTTGGGAAAAAAGTCACTAACTTAGATCCTGATACATAATATTGTCATGGTTTTGAAAGAGTGAGAGCAGTTAATACCAGCTGAAGAGCCATCCTTGGATAGGCCGTTTGATGCAAAGCTTCCATGTCTCTGATCTCTTTCACATTCAAAATAAAAGTCTCAAAAAAAAAAAGTTTCTGTACCTTTGGTCAGATCCCAGACAGCTGGAACCAGAGTGAGTGTCACACTGTAAGGTGCTTCACTCCCATTCTTCGTGACCTCTGTGGCCATGCAAGAGTCACAATTTCTGAAGGATTTATTGTTGTAGGAATGTCCTCACTGTGAACTGAGAGTAATCATTCTCACCTTTGACATGAGACTTTCTTTTGTAACTGTTTCTCCTCCTTTTATTTATAGTGTTAACATAGAGAAACAAGAACCAAGATGCTGTCATCCTCAAGTTCATCTTCTTCTGCCCCTGTTGTCCTTCAAAATGACAAAGTCCAGTTGAATTGATATCACACATGTCTGTGAGATTTCTTGAAGGGCTTAGCGTAATTAGGCAACATTTTGGCTGAACTTTCTCTGTGTTGCCCCTGGGGTACAAAGCAGGCAGAAAGCTGGCTTACCCAAATGCATGAATATCCTCTAAATAGAAAATGATCACCAAACTATAAGTGGCATCATTTACCTTGACTAAAAGCAGTCACTTCTGCCTGAGCTGGTTATTCTGAACTGCCCAGTAGAGACCCAGCCACTATTGTACAAACAATTTAAAATACAATTCCTTTTATCCTAGTGTTGATAACCAAACAAAGCCAGATAAATTAATATCTGGTTTTTCCATACTGACTATAAAGGGACCCAAAGTTGGCCAGCTCAGATGGACATAACTAGAGTGGAGATGTCTTAAGCCAGGTGAGATAAATGCCGGCTGTGGCATTATGGATTAGTGAGTGTCCATTCATTCTGTGTGGAAGTTGCAAGGAAGAGATCAGGACTTAATTCCATGGGACACTGTACAAAGGACAAGGAGAGGAACTGCTTGCATCAAAGCCTAGATCTGACTTCTATAAGGCAGAGAAAGAAAGGAAAAATAAAGACTTGGAGACATAAAGCAGTTATCCCAACCGTTTGTGGGCTGAGCTGCCAATGAACTGACTGTGGAATATGACCTGGAGATTTATAAGCTTGTTTAATTTATATGTTTGCTTAGCAATGACGTGCTTGATGTTGTTGTCTTAAACTTTACGGAGTGCCGAGTGTTTCAGGCTGGTACAATAAAAAGTAAATTAAAAATAAACAAATTTTGCCTACTGTGACTGCTTACTCTGATGCTGCATCCTGGAAAACCTGCAAAGCAGCACAGCAAGACCAGTCACCCCTAGTATGCATTTTAAATTAAAAATCTCCCATATACCTATTTTTCATTTCATATTATACTCAAGTCTGAAATACAATGCATGAGGGAGTCACAGAACAGCCTGCAAAACATCAGGACTGTAGTTTGGTGACATAAACATAATTTATTTTTATTCTCCTAGATAGTGAAGCCTAAGGACATGACTAGTCGTAAAATATGACTTTCCAAGAGAAGAAACCTAAGTGTATAACTACTTGGGTTTGGTGTGTAAAGTGCTTGCAGAATGCAATGCTTCAAGAATATTAGTGTAGAGAAAGTCAAGGTCAATGTCAGCAGATGTTAATGTCTTCTCCTAGAAAAGGTACAGTTAGACATCTCAGATGGCAAAGATCCTAAAAGGAAGAAGAACTGCAAGAAGAAGAGGTTGTCAGTAAGTGTTGCTTCACTAGAGACAGAAACACTAATGAGATGGGGAAGCTGTCTGCCCTATCTTGTGGAGCTGTAACATATATTCCAAGTAGCCTGGCATTATGTTCAAGATTTATTTTTGGGTTTTGTGAGGGTTAGAAAATAACTGGGACTGCTCAGACTCGTGATCATGAGCAGTGACTGAAAGATAATGCTT
Source organism: Brachypteracias leptosomus (assembly GCA_013401335.1). Lineage (NCBI taxonomy): Eukaryota > Metazoa > Chordata > Aves > Coraciiformes > Brachypteraciidae > Brachypteracias > Brachypteracias leptosomus. The sequence goes on along the minus strand of VYZX01014190.1, from coordinate 230,274 downwards.
AGGAAAACTGGAAGACATGTGGGTCAATACCAACATAAGCTTCCTCTTAGGCTTGACTGCAAGTTGACATTCCAACATCCTGCAATGACACGTAAGATTATGTCTGTCCCGAAGGGATTTAGCTGCATAGGTGCTATTGGTTTCAAGGAATTACATACACAAATGCCTTTGATGATCTGGACTGTTCTGAACATTTAGCAATTTCTAAATGAGATCTTGTATTCATGACATTTAAATTTCATTAGCATTCACACAAGTAACATCTTGTCTATAGATTTATGCGGGAAGATTTTAAAGACTGCTATCAAACATTTTCAGCACAGATCAGCTGCAGGCCTGGGTGAAGTCAAGTGATGCAAATGACATCTTTGGGCTTGATCAGAAGAGTAAACATAGTTACTGTGCATGGTATGAGCGAGATCACCAGGGTG